>WTSP01010563.1:2632-21529 GCA_025331215.1 Actenoides lindsayi
AAGGGACCTGTTCAAAGGTCATTTGGATCTTACTGAGATATAGGCGCTGATTTCAATAGGTTTTGAATATGGCTACGCCTACAGTTTCTTTTATGTGAGAGAGTTCAACACAGCTCAGTGAGACATCGTGTGTCTTCTTCTAGGCATGCTTATGTAATGGTAATCTTTTGCTGTGTTGGATAAGTATGTGGAACCATCTTCTTTCAGCACTGAAAACAGCAAAGAAATGTAACCAGGGACAGCTTTGATACATCCTTTCAGTATGAGAAGGTTGCTGCCTAGTGGGAGGTCTTTTCAACATCTATTACATTCTGTTTTGTATTACAGGTACAGATACTTATAATTAGTTTTATGTTTTACAGCTACAGAAATTATCTGTTAAATAATTACACTGAGAAGTCATGGACAGGTCTGGAAGTTCCTAAATGTGGTGATAAATATGCTTTATTTCCCAACTCTTTATTTGTACAAAAGATCTAAGATGGTTTTGGACAGGAAGGGTTATGTTACACGATGTGAGTAGAAGTCTCAGAATGAGGCACTGTTTTCCAGTTCTTTGTATTGTATTCTTTGATCTTTTTTTCTTAATGATAGGTACATTGGAATTATGATGACCTGTAAAATGCTCAGGATGTCATTGTTAACTCATGTGCCATTGACCAGTGAACTGTTTCTGCTTGATGGGGCCTTTATTCTCTAGAAGCTGGGTGTAAACTGCAAAACAATGTGACTATCTTTTCCAAGCCAGCCTTGCACAGATGTAATCCATATGGAAGCTATCAGGTTATTCCTGATTGATACATTCATGTTAATTTTTTTTTTTCCCACAGAATACATTTGTTCTGGGGCTGTCTAGAACAGTCCTGTTGTTCTCACTACAGCATATTAATTTCAGAATTAGATTAAAATGTAAAAAGTCTGTAAGCCAAATTCTTGCTGCAGATTGATGATGATACAAGTAAGAACAGTGTCTGTCCAATAAATTTGAACAGTTTTACTTGACAGGAGAAACAGTTTAACTGAGTGTAGATTACACTTTTAAGTATATATGGAGTTTTGTTTTAAAACTGAATTATGTTTAATTAAACGATCACTGTAAGAAAACTGTGAGATCTGCTGTAGAGCTAAATAAGTAATGATTCTGAGGAAATGACAGAGATCTTCAAGTGTTTACCAAATATAAGTGTAGTTATCTCTTGTGTTCTGTTGCAATCACTATATCTTAGATAGGAAAATAGGATTTGTTATACCCAAAGTCTTACTAACCAGGACTTTTGCTCTGTCTTATGTTGGAAATCTTATGGATAACGAAAAGTGGTTTCTTTCCCTGTGTCAGGGCAGAGTTTTCCGTAAAGTATTGCAGCCCTCAGTGGGCAACTGGGAGCATGCAAGCCTGCCCAGTGGCAGACATGGACTCCTGCATGAAAGCACTGGGGAGTGACTGAACATTAGTGTTTCACTGTATCCCCAGATGAAATGGTTTGCATGTTTCCAGCTGAAGCTCTTTTCTTTTATGTGTTTTGTTGTGTTTTTTTTTTTAATTTTCTATTTCCTGCCCATATTTTGAACCCCAATCATATGGCAAATGTTAAATTTATGAGGACGTGAAAGGGTGTGTGTGTGTTATATATTGTATTCTGAAGAAATATTCCATATATTGAAAAGGTTTTCTTTTCCTCCCTCAGGGAATTCCTGGAATCCCTGGAAATCAAGGAGCAAAAGGACAAAAGGTATTATTAATAGTTCAAGACACAGTTAAAACCTGTGCATATACATAGCTATTCCAAAGTAAGGGCTCAGTGTGTGCTCAGAGGAGAGTTTTCATAGTGGGAATTTAGGACTTCAGGTAATGCTGCAAATGAATAGAGACATGCTTCACGTTCTTTGTGGCATGTTTGAAAATCTCTCATTAGGTTATATTTCAACTATTCTAGAAAGAATTAATAGTTTAAAAGTAACAAAGTTAATTTTGTAATACTTTGAGAAATAATCCTAACTAAATCAATGTAATTAAAGAATATTTAACAAATGTGTTCATTATATGTACATTAATCAGGAAATTCTTCTCTTTATGTGAAAACTGTAGGGTGAGATTGGACCACCAGGTCAACCAGGAGCAAAAGGGTCACCAGGGGATACTGTAAGTTTGCAACATGGTGTTATTATTAACAAATAATTCTGATGCTGTCATTCTTTACTTGTAATAAGCAAACAAGCAATAGCAAATACAGTAACAACCTAGAATTTTCAGGTTGGCAAATACGATCAGACTAAGTCTAATCTCTGAATTCCCCCTGAAGTATTAGATACCCATTTTTCTTTTAAAATTTATGGTTTCCTGACTGCACATTTGATAACCAAATCTATCAAACACATTAGTCTGAATTTACTCTCGGAATTAATTAACTTTGAATTAACTTTAAAAGTACTCAAGCAATTTATTTTGAAAGTTAAAACTGACTTAAATATTGTCATAATGTGCTATGAATTTCTGAAGATTAATTTCAGGATGCTTTTGTGATAGTACTCTTTTGACAAAGACTGATGAGAATGAGACTGACTGAAAGAATACATGAGATCACTGAATTCCCAAACTACTTAAAGAGAGATTTTTATTTTGGAATGTAGGAAACTGAGAATAATTCACAGTCTTTGGACAGTCCAGCTTACCACATCTTTGTTACTGTTTGTGTAGGGGAATTTCTATGTTCTTTATAACCCTTTAGAAATCACAGTAGTAAAATAACAGTTCTGAAAGTCAGTGCAAGTGTATATAGTCTTTAAAAAATGGAAATTTTAAAGGCAAAAGGGACAGCTGCTTAAAATTACTTAGAGATCTTTCATTAATTAGAAGGTGTTTCATCATTGATTGAACATATGCTGTCTTAAAAAATAACCTTTTCCATTGAAAAGTTCAGCAGTGTTTAGATGGCTCCATTATTAATCATCCTCACGGCTAACATGTCTTTTTGCAGTTCTTGTTTTGTGCTTGAGATATTTTATCTTCTTTTCTGGTGCATTTTTTCTTCTTTGCTGACTAAAATGCTTCTGGCTTTCCTGAGAAATACATGGATTAACATCATAAATAAGCTGTTTACTGTGGTTTTTTTTAATTTAGATAAAGAACCTATATTTTGCCTTATACTCAACCTCAAGCAGATCAGTATAGACTACTACTACTAGAATGAAGTAAATACTGCAGAGAATTAAGTACAGAATTAAGACTGATTCTACTATCTTTATTGACAACAGAGCACTAAATGACTAAAGTGTTTTAACCACATAAGGATTTTGCTGTTTGTTCTTAATGTGTATAGCCATATGGTAGTATAAGAGATTTTATGCAGTTGTATTCAGGCTACAGAACTAGTAGCACTTGTCAGGGAAAAAAATTAGATAACACACCTTGATTTGTAGCTGAATGTGTGACAACAATGGGAAGAACATTGCTTGCTTTTTTCTTTCTTTGTTGCCTCATCTTGAGAATCACTATATGTTGTGCATGTAATGGACTTGTCCATTCCTAGTTCAAATAGGAGAAGCTTCATATTTTCAGGAAGCCAAGAAAGCAGTTCAATTAAAATATTTAATTGTGAAATGTCAGCATTTCTGTAGTATAATTATTGGGATAAATATGATTACATGGGAAACTATAAAATAAGCTTAATTTCTTTAGCTTGGAAAATGCATTTGAAAATAAAGAAAAGCACTAAGTCCAACACTGTGATTCGGATTTTCATAAAAATAGTGGTGTTTTCTAATATCTGAACCAAGACGTATCAGATTCTTAGAAATGTTTTGATAGCATTGCTTTGATAAATAGGAGACTAACGTATAGACACTTTTAACAAAAATTAATCTCAGAGCAATAATTCTCTTGCTAATTAATTCTGTCTGAAATAGAAGGGTAAAGGGAAGTAGTAAATAAAATTATCTGAACAAAGATGAGGGATTTGAATAGTAGCAAGAAGGAAATGCTTTGGATAAAGCTTCAGAAAAAACATTAGAAATAAGCAGATGACATTCCCGAAACACAAGAAGAGATTGAGAAGTTTAGATAGTGATGCCTTCATTGTAGGTTCAAATTACACTGAATGTTTTATTCCTAAATAGGGAAGCTATGGTCAAAAGTCACAATAGGTAATGGACTTGGAAGTACTAGTGGATGCCCTCACAGCCCAGAAATCCAGTCGCTCCTGGACTATATCAAAAGAAGTGTGGCCAGCAGGTCAAGGGAGTTGATTCTTCCCCTCTATGAAGCTCTGGTGAGACCCCACATGGAGTACCATGTCCAGCTCTGGGGCCCCCAGCATAAGAAGGACATAGATCTGTTTAAGGGTCTCCAGAGGTGAGCCACAAAGATGATCAGAGAGCTGGAGCACCTCTCCTATGATGACAGACAGAGAGAGCTGGGGTTGTTCAGCCTGGAGAAGAGAAGGCTCTAGGGACACTGTATTGCAGTCTTCCAGTACTTAAAGTGGGCCTACAGGAAAGATGGAGGCATTTTGAAGTTTTGACTATATGCATATGTTCAATTGAGGCCCTTTCAGCACCTATAACTCACATTGCCCTCTTCCTAGAAGCATGTCTGTATTTTTTTCTGCCCCAAATTTACTGGGATTTTGTCATCTTATATGGGATTATTTGATTGATTATTTGCTGAGAAGGTCTTTAATTTAACAGACCATTATGTCCATTGTGGGAAGACTTCTTGTTTTTCACTGGCCATTTGTTCTCTGTTTTTCTGTGAAGGTGTTGTCATTTTTCTCCAGTCAGATGATGGATTAACTTTAGATCTTTCAGACTGAATAGTAGTCTAACTTTACTTTTCAGAGAGAATATATTTTCAGACCCCTCCCAAGTTTCTCTTTGTTCTTGCATTTGATTTTCACAAAAATGAAGTGCTAGACTTCATTTGTAATCAGTCAGGTTGTTCAGACCTCCAAAGGGGGAATGGTCACACTCCCTGAGTGAAGTCCTGCTGTATGTCTGTCCAGTAATATAAATCTATCCCATCATAAGTAAACCTCACCATTTTCGAGGTGGTCTTTTGGTTTCAACTATGCATTTGTCCAAATGATGCTGAGATCATTGGTTTCGCAATAGACTCTTTAAGTCTATACTTTAACGTGCTCTGGTTGTGCTGCGTACTGCTTAGACATGTGGAATCCAAATGGTTATGTGGATTATACTTGAAGAAGCTGAGGAGGGTATTAAACTGTAAATACACATTTGAAAGTTTTATGGTCCACAGATCTCATCTTTTCTAATTCTTTGCTTAAATTTTCACTTTATTGTTTTTCATCAAAGACAATTCAGAAGAGTGTGGCTTGTGCTTTCTGTAGATTACCACAGACAAGGAAGAGAGCCTTGAACTTGATCTCTGAATAATGCTATTTAAAAAAAAACTTGACTCTGGTTTCCAGATTACAAAGATTATGTATAGGCATGTGAATGTCTATAAACGTATTGAAGAGTTCACTTTTTTTTCCATGCTCACAGTTCCTTAATACAATATACGACCAGTTAAAGCCAATGCAGTCCTGGTTGGAGAGAAAGATCGAGACCAGTCTTGAGTTTTACAAATTCTGGGTTACTCTGCCATCCAATACATTCAAAATTCCCTGCACAGTATACAGCTGCCCTGCATCCACCCAGCAGCTCTTCCTTTCCTGACTCTGCCACAGGCACAACCACTACATGACAGCTGTCAGAAGTCCTTTTATATAAAGTGAGTACACTGGTGAATTTTCTTCTCACAAACTTAAAGGACTTTTTCAGCCCCCTAAAGATCTTCTCTGGAAAGAACACACTTCCTTGACAACCAGTTATAGAGTTATTTAAATCAAATTTGAACAAAATACTGCTTGAACTGGAAGTTCAGAAGTCCTACTCCTAGTTGACACATGCACACTTGGTCTCTGACATGTGCCTCTCATCATTTTTATTGCCTATTGCTTGAAATTTTTTTCTCCATTTCTTCTGAACAAAGTTGACAAAAATGCTGGAGGGAAGGCTGTATCGTCAGCTGTAACAAAGCCTTGTGGGATTCTGAAGTGTACGTATTTATTTAACTCATCTACCATGTTTTCTTCAAATCTTATTTAGATAAATAACATCTGGTTCTTGATACGCTTGAAAATAATTTATTTGTGTTTCCTGTCTACTCATTTAATGTATCTTTTACCACCTGATAAAATAAGTAGGAAATTGATGCAAGGAATATTTGAATACTTAATACAGCATTGGGAAATTCCAACCAGAAAAGGTGGTGGGATTTTCCTTGTATTAGTCACACTGGATATGTTTGTTCCAGAAAAACCAGATGGAAAAGTTACGGATGGTCTATTAATACCTTGGGAAAATTCTTCAGTAACAAGTTCTTCTTCAGTAATAACTATCCCTATTTCATTGCCAGCATCAGTAATTTATTAATTTATTTGCCACATAAATAACTCTGGAAAATGAGGGAGTAATGCTACCTTTTATGTCCTTTAATTGTTCTTAATTTTCATTCACAACATGCTCTTTTAATTTTACATGCCATAGTTTTCATATTATGTTCTCAAGCTTTTCCTATATGGCATCTGAATGTTTTCTTCTTGCAGCATACTGATTTCATGTAGTTGTCTTCCTGTAATTTATTTTAATGAAGTACCTTAGATACGACCTAGCAATGAAAGTGCAAGAAAGGAAGCCAGAACAACTGGGTTTTATTTCTCCCTTTCCTGCAGATGTATGCCTGACCTTTAGTTGTTGTAAACCTATTGTCTGATTTGTCTTTTCTAGTATATGTTTGCAGGTCATTGTGGGTATATACACGTATCTGACTTTTTTTTATAAAATCTATTCTGTGCACAGTGTTTCCACTTCAGTAAGATAAAATGAATCACAGAACTCATGCTAGCCAGTCCTAGAAGGGATCTAGAAGTGATCTAGAGTGGAGCTGGTAGAGGATAGGCTCTCAGCACATTACCTGATTTGAAACACAAGGCTACACTGAGGTGGAAACACAAAGGGAGCCAGAAATCCCCCAGTGACATTTCTCATCCCCTCCCACTATTCCTCTCCAAACTTGTGCTTGCTTTTCTCTACTGATTAACATACTAGTAATGAGCATCGAACAGGAATCTGAGGAGAAAAAAAAAAATCATCATTTTACAATGCCTTTTGGAAAAGAAAGGTAGCCTTCCAGGAATGCAAAAAAGGTCACACAATGAAGAGAGCTGTACTTCAGAAGTGAGGAGGTCAATAGATAACTTGAAATTTGATATAAGACAGCCAAATTGAATTAAGCCTTACAGTGAAAAGAAAATTAATAAATCCTTATTTTGCTGTCTAAATAGAAAGAGAAAAATTGAAGAATCAGGCCTGATGTGCAAGAGAATTAAGACAGCCTTAATATAATCAAGTTTATGTTCCAAAGCCAAATTGATATTTTCTATGCTTGTGGTAATAAAGGTGGCACAGAACATAGACCATCAGTAAATGGTTAATGGAAATACACTATCTCTTATGTTATGAGGGGAAGCAGACCTCAGAAACTTCACTCCAGCTGGAGAGGAGTTGGTAATTTCTATTTTAAAAATTATAAAATAAATGGCATAGAGTATAGTAAACCTTTATTGCACTAGATTAACTGCATCGTCTTTGATAAGATGACTGATTTTCTATGTAAGTAAGAACAAGAAGATGCAATCTTAAAAGTTCAGAGGAGTGTTGGAAATGGTTGAATGTATGATTTTGTTAATTATTTTAGAGAAATTTAGTTTAATAGAAGAATTTTCATGTGCAATTGACTGAATGTGGAAGTCTGAGACTGAGGAAAATTGGCAGCAAAGTTACTCAAATTTTAGTCATGTGATTGATACCATTTATTTGTATTCACAGACCTGTGTCTGTGGCCTAAAGAGCAAGTTGCTGTGTTTAGTGATGGAAAGTTTTGGTGACCAGTACTCTCTTACAATACGACAGGAAAGAAACCCGAGTTAATCTGTGTTGCCTCAGTTAACAGTAAAGCACAGTTGAAATACCAGAATATTGAGGAAATGCTGAAAACCCTGTCTACAAAGAATTACTTCTTGTTCCAGATACTCTGATTTTTCTCTTCTGTTTACAAAACCAAACACTCTTCTAGTTTTAGCAATGACAGTTTATTTATTTGTTTATTTATTTGGCAAAACTGAGTTACAATCTGTGCTACAAATTGCTGTAGACATACATTTATTTCTGATCACATGCAACTTTTGAAGTAAGTCAGAGATGATGCCATGCAACTGAATAGTTTCTAACATCTAGTACTAAATGAAAGGTGGTTGGTTTTATTGGTATGAAAGCAAAGATTAAGCAACAATACTAGCAGTAGTTTTTGAAAATACCATGAATTAGAATCATTAATAAAACTTAATCTCTGTCAAATCAAATTTCCAGACCTTATTTAATTGGGTTTTTTTAATATTCTTGTGCTTTTATTTTATGCTGTGTCTTAAGTGTACTCTTATAGCAGGTCATATTTCAGAGTAGATATGCAAGTCCAAATAAAACAATAATAATATATAGTTTTTATTGATGCATGCAGTTCTAGAGTCAAAGAGAAGTGGGATGAAGTGGTGAGAAAGACACATTAACACCAGATGCGGAAAATACTATAAATGGGAATTCCTTCATGGAAAATATGATTTAAAAAAAAAAAAATAAAAAAAAAAAATTCTAGTGTATACTTAAGAGTAGCTTTAAACAGAAATTAAAAGAGACAGTCATTTGATGGTTTAATACCCTTTAGCTCTTATTTTATGTGTTGAACAAAGACAACTAAATATGCTTTTATCAACATGTTTCCCTGAGAGGAGTTCAAGGGTTTTGGCAATGCTCTGACTTTGTACATGTGCTGAAGTGTCGTGATCTGAAATGGCAGAAGCTATTGGGTTCTTGAATGAACAGTTCAATCCTGAGGATTCTGCAGAAGATTCAAAGGTGTGGCCCCAAATTTTAACTGCTCCCAGTAAATCTCCACAAAGTTAGCAGTAGGAGTCAAGGCATGGCAACCTTTGAGGGACAAAGTCAGAAAGAAGGAAGAGAATTATGACATGCCACATAAACTTTTGCTGGTTTTGGGAACCCTAAATGGAAACTAAGGAACTCATGTCATTTTCAATTATAGCTAAGGACATATTAAAGATATGTTAAAGATTAGATCATACAGATGGGGTTTTGAGTTGCAGAATTTTCCTTCTCAGGAGTATTTAATGACAAAGCTGTGCTTTTTTTTTCCTGCATGTTTTTTTTCCATTGCACAGTAGCCCTTTCTTAGGTCATAGAAGGTCTAAATAATCCACTGTGCTATACCAGAATGAAAGCCTGTATACTAATGTGATGAAAGACATTATATTTCCCATCCTATTTATTTCACTACAGAGATATAATGCTAATAATACTAGTACACTATACTGAAACCATTATTCCTCTAGCTTAGTAAAGAAATGCCTCTGCCTTTTTCACAAATAAATAGGGTTTGATGGGACCAGAAGGCTCATTTGGACTACCTGGAACTCCTGGGCCAAAGGTAAGTTTTTGTGTTAATTTGCTTGTGACTTTGATAAGTGACTGCTTTATAGATGTATGATTTTTCCTGTATTACCTTATATGATAGTTCAGACTCAAGAGAGCTTAATATAGCTCAGTAAATGTTGCCTGTCATCCCAGGAGGCTTGGAACAATTGCAGAAATAGTCATGAGATTTTGTTGCAGCTTTGCAGCCCTGGAAAATGTTCTGCAATGCTAGGAGCCAGATAATTCTCAGTATACATCAGAACTTTCTGACCATGTTACATTTATTTATATTTTAATTGTATTAAATAATGTTACGTGCTGCTTTTTCCACCCAAGGAGCCAAATTTATTTCAGATGTAACTTTATTGATTGCACTGCAAGAATTAATTTGACCCATGCTCTCAGAAACTAAAACAGATATCATAAATCCAAATCAGTTACTGTAACCTTTTAATTTAATCCAAGATAAGTTTTGGTGAGTAAGCCCTGAATTTTATGTCCTAGAAAATATTTAGGAATATAGATTCCATTTCCTGAACTTTGTGTTTACATATAGCTCCATTTTCACCCATGCATTATTTTATTTCCAAAAGTACATATGTATCTAAAATTGTATACTGAAGGTAACATTTTTTAAAGTAGTCAGAGTTTGCTGTGATCAAGAAGATAGAATACCTGTGAAATGACTAAAAGTTAATGAACTTTATTTTAATTTGCAAAAAAAACTTTTATTCTGTGCATTTATCTCAGAATATACGCTGATACTTATAGAATCATTCATAAGCTCCTTACAGAAGAGCATCATGAAGTAATCAATGATTCTTACATTTTAATGAAAATCCTCATGCTGAATATATGCCTTATTCCATAAGCTACAAGGAAAAACAAAACTTAAATAAATATATTGACTCAGGTCCGAGGATTCTCAAGAGTTCTATTAAATAAAATAGTGGAAATGTGAGGTCAGTACACACAAACATGGTACAACTGGGCAAGAGAAATTAGGCAGGTGAAGAAGGGACGGGTGAGCAGAGGCTGGCAGATCACGTTTTGGCATCAGTATCTCATCTTTCCTGAGAGAAAGTTGAAACTTCAAGTTTCCTGTAAGGGAGCAGAACTGTAGCCTTTCCGTCACTACCTGGGCCTATTTTTAAGAGCCAATTTCCCAGCAGCCATGTCTGATTGTGCTTGCTTGTCATACTACATGTGACAAAACATACTGATGTATCAGTCACACTCTTATATTGTTATATAGGGTGATAAAGGCGAACCTGGCATACAGGGGAAACCAGGATTATCAGGAGTCAAGGTAAATATGAATCTGGAAGTCTTCTAGTTAAAGAAGGGATTGATTTACTTTTCCATGATTTCATGATTTTCTGTTATTTTCCCTGAGTAGTTACCAGGCAGTTTGTTTCAAAATGACATAGTAATTAACATAAAGTTGCATCAGAATCCATTTGATGGCTTATTCTTAATAATTTTATACTAGATTGTAGGCAGTGTAAGTCATGTAAGTGTAGTTCATGAAGGTCAGACTTGAAAATATTGCCATTACTTCAGATATTTTTCTTTGTATAGTATTAAAAAATCAACATCAACTGTATTAAAAGGCAATTAAAAAAGGTAGATAGTGGAAAACTTAGGTTAAGAAATAGGAGTCCCTTTTTATGGCTTCTATGTATTCAGCATCCACTCACAAATTCTCCTGACATTTCAATCATCCTCAGTTATAAAATTTCAAAATAACATAGCCAAAGCATATCATGTGACCTTGAGAACACATGTAATATATGTTTTTACACACAGCACATCACTGACACAGAGCTATTGTATTACTCAGGGAGAACTAGGAGTACCAGGTGCTCCAGGTGAACCAGGCTACCCAGGCATTCCTGGTACCCAGGGTATAAAGGTAAGTCTTTTTTCCAGTTTTACATTAATTGCATTTTCTATTGGAAGTCCTTTTCTTATAAGTGATCATTATTAGAGGAAATCCTTTTTCTAAATACAACGTTATTACTAGAGAATAGTTGGTATATTTTGGAAGGCCCATTCTTTAGAAAAACACTAAATTTTTTTCATAGGGAGGAGAGAGTGGCCAAAATAGAGGACTGTTAACAAAAAAATGCTATGGCATAGGTATTAATGAAATTTCTATTATGAATTACAGTATGTACTATGGTCCATGGTTCTATATTTTCCTAATCTTATACCTTATAGGAAGCGCTACACCTATAAAGTCTATTGTACAATGTCTTTCGTGGACCTCCTGTAAGAACTAGAGTAATTAACCCTAGAATGGGATTTCAGAATTAGAAGTGATTGAAAAGGATTACTTTTTTGTGCCTTGTTGGTAACTACATAGAACGAAGTTGTGTTTTCTAGATGGTGTTTTTTCAGGATGGCACCTTTCTTCCATGTGATAACCAAGAAACAGAGAAAGACCAAGAATTTATACTTTACATATGCTATTAGGCAAATTTGTATGTAGGAAACACCATGTTTATTTGAAACAGATGGGCAAAAATATTCACTGTAATCTTCAGTAACATGATTTGAGGAGAATTTCAGGGTTGAACACCAGTCAGCTCTCATGGTTGGAAAATGGTCGAAGTCAAAATTAGTTCCATTGCTGTAAATCAGTTAATTCTAATTGTGAATGAAGCTCTGACTTACATCTATTACATTTTTACTCTAAATTTCAATTAAGATTTCTTTATTCTGGACACTTCTACAGCAATAATGTGTGCATCCCAAAAATGAAATGTGTCTTTGCTTAGCAAGGTAATGAGTATCACTATTACTTTCATTATTTTACTGTATTGTTATAGGAAAATATGACAAAGAATATATATTCATTTTTTTTTTAGTGAGTTTCTTAATTGGCATATACAAGTATTTTAATGTTATACTATTTCTTTGGAGCAAAGTGGTCTGATTTATCCTCATCTGAGTGAGAACAGAACAGGTCTAAGGGACTGTCCCGACCCTAAACCATGACATGATGTCATGCAACAGACTTGTTTCCTTAAGATATAGTTTATTATAATTAAGAAGCCTTACCTGCAATCATTAAAACTTAATATTTATTCACGCACAATTTGTCAAGGCTAAAAATGTTGCAATCAGCCCAAATTTAATATTTAAATACATATTTAAAATGTTAATATTGCTTTTAAATGACATGACACATTCAAATTAATAAGTTAAAAATTGAATTATATTTGAACTGATTGAATAACTCCAAATTTGAATATATATATAAAAAATAAGTGTATTTAAGTAATGTATCTGACACTTGTGTTGGGAATGTAGCAATGTTTCCTGGGAAATACTGGAGTCTCAATTAGGGCAAAGATTTCTCCATTACATATTCAAATTACAGATTTCAGAATAAACAGGAAATTCTGCAAAGGCACAGGGAGCTCAGATAAAGTGTCAGCTAGAAATATGCAATTAGTAAAAAACAATAGTGCATCTCTGTAGCAAAGTAGCAGACCACCTTCTGAAGGATGAAGTCCTTCATATAAAGACATTGAAGAAATAGAGTTGAACCAGGTAATTTACTATGGAACAAAAGCTTGAAGGGTAAAGAAGTAGTAACTTAGAAGGGTGGTGTTATATTTAAAGATTTATGAAAATCACGGTATTCCACTAGACTTCAGCTTCCGCTCCAGAAGGGCACAGTGTCATATATGCCAGACATATATGGATGTCTTAGGTGTGCTAGAGTATTTCAGGTGTCAGCAGACACATAAAGGGATGCCTTGGGTTACCTAGAGCATGTTAAATACCTCTGTTTAGACAAGTGAAACAAGTCTCTCGTCAATGGAGGCTAAAGAATGATCCAAATTTAGATGAGGTTATCTCAGCTAAATGAGATAATGGAACCTGAGTTCTGTTTTCCCATACAAGATGTAGAAAAATTAATCTTCTGAACAGTTTTAATACAGTGATTTCCAGAGCACATAAGGACAAAGATTTCTTGGCTTAAGTCTTTCAAAATATACTGAAGCCCAGTGGAAGAGTGACATGTGTTGAGTCAGTGTCATAACAATAGTTTTAATTAGTTCCATTATCACCATATGTTCAGTTTCAGTATCTGAGGGTCATGTAAGTTACCTGTACCAAGACAGTAATACTGACTTTAAGAAGGGAGACCTTGTTAAAATTTATGGAACCTCGCTAAATTTTAAACTGAAGAAGCTTTTGCAAAACTCATTCTTCATTTTATATGAAGATGCAAGACAGAATATATATTGCTGGTTAATTGGAATTATTACTCAGAAGTATGACAAACTCTTGAATTACTCAGAAAAAAAAAAGTGCAGTTTGGGCATCTGATGCTAAAAGTGAAGCTTTTCAGCTATAGCTTATTTTAAAACTTGAAACTAAACCAAGTATTTTACAATCAAGCACAACACAACCAAATACAGCTGGTATAAATACCCTCTTAAGTTCTGGGATTTTTGATCAGTAAAATATTTGCCATGGCCAAAATCTCCTCTTAGTAAAGAGGAGATTTTAACTTTTAACTAACATTTTCTTTTTCAAAAAAGAACCAAACAGAAATATTTGGCTCTTACGAGAAAACTGGCAAAACATACGTAAAAAACTCCATCCTAATTCTTTTCTTTATTAAATGCAGTTTTGTAGACCCTCCACAGATCTATATTTGTTTCATGAATTGCGATGTTCTTGGCACAATATTTTGATTCATGTCTATTTAAACAGAGTCACACTGATATAAGGGGTCAAAACTAGGGCAGGAGCCATCTCCTGTACGTCTAAGTTTTCTTTTCAGTCAATGAAGAGAGATAGGCATGTTCTGGGAGTATGTATTTTATATCACCATCATTAATTGGCATGTATAGTTTTCAAGTGCTGCCTGTTTCTCTGTGGTGTCAATTAGATGGTGTTCAGACAACTTAATAAACCTAGGTAGGTGTCTTTTAAGTACCATTTGCACCATCTGATTGCCAGTCACCCCACTAATATTTATTTACTATAAATATTAATCAAAGTCAAAAGGAGTGGATGGAAGTGGAACTTAGTCCTTACACAGTTTTGATTAAATTTAAATGTACATTTTTTCCGACTAAAAAAATATTTTTTTTCTTTGACGTGTCATGTATAACTTCTGCAATCAATGGTTACAGTGTTACAGAAATTATTTATATTCTCTGTAGGTAAAGGCAAGCACACTTGGAGGTTAGCATTCAGATAAAATTTAACCCATCAGAAATACTGCCTTCCCCTCATCCTTCATCCTTTCCACTCCCATACGCTGAATATAACCTTCTTAGTGTAACTTCCTCTACTTTTCCCAGTGTTTGTGTACATGATGATAAAGTGATTTGTTTTCATTCATTATAAGTAAAAGCTTTTAGATGCTTCTCTTGTATTTACTGTGTTAAAACACAGACTACATGTCTTTGAGATGAATCATGTTACAATGGAGACTTTTCTTCTAATATTTTACAGGGGGACAAAGGAAACCAAGGTGAAAGTGGTATCCAGGTATATCAACATTGTTTGTAAGGAAATAATCTGGCGACACTGTTAATACAAGTCTTGGATGTTCATTCAGGAGCATTTTTTTAAGTTTAAGCTTTATAGAAGTTTTGCTTAAAAAACAGTAGCATTGAGCCCTAACTGTTCTTCAAGGAAAACTTCCCAGTATGCCCAGTAGGAATTTCCAGTTGTGTTTCTGGGGCTGAGCAAGCTGTTGCATTTGGTGCAGATCTGTATGGTCCTGGCAATCTGGATGTGGATTGTGCTCCTGCCCCAGGGGCTGGGACATGACCCAGCATTGTCCCAGGATGGGTTCTGTTCCTGCCTGCCCCAGGCACTATGGGATCACATAAAATGCACATAGTCACAGCAACACCACCTTGTCTGACTTGCCTACCTACTGTATTATAACAAGTGGAATTTTCCTCCTTGTTATTTAAGTCATGAAAATACCTACAAGAAAAAGAAGAGTATCATGTCACTACTCAGATCCTGACTTGGCTCCTCTTGAGTAGAAATTGTATCCTGCACAACTCCTGAAGAATAACTTTTCAGATTGCTTTGGCCTGGTTTAGGATGAGATCTTAGGGCTTACTTGTTTGTGTTATTTTTGGTAGTTTAATTATGTCTTCCAGATAAATATATATTTTAAGAAAAGGTGTTTCTTTTCTCAAGGGACTGAAAGGAGAAAAAGGAAGACAAGGAAATCCAGGCTTACAGGTACTGTTAAAATAGTGATCCTAGTTCAAGAGAGCCATGATTCATATTTGTTCCTTAAGATTACTTCCATCAACATGAATAGGGACATCAGGTGAAATATGTTTATGTAGAACATGATTACAAAGTTATATAAATTATCTCTTAAACAACGTTAGTATTTTTGAAATAACTAATACAACACAGAGAGAACATGGAGCTACACTTTCCTCAGCTGCGCATAGTGCAAGGATGACAGTAAATGGACATATGCAGAAAAACCACGTTGTTTGGTCAA
Organism: Actenoides lindsayi; assembly: GCA_025331215.1. Taxonomy (NCBI): domain Eukaryota; kingdom Metazoa; phylum Chordata; class Aves; order Coraciiformes; family Alcedinidae; genus Actenoides; species Actenoides lindsayi. The sequence goes on from WTSP01010563.1 coordinate 18,693, forward strand.
ACACTGGAGCTGACTGCTCACAGAGTTTGTGGCAAAACCTGTCTGGACAGAGTGTTGAGCAGCTTGCTCTAGGGGGTTCTGTTCTGAAATGAAGTTGAATGTGTGAGGATCCCTTCCAACCTACATGTTTCTGTGATTCTGGGATTCTACCTTGAGCAACAGACTTGAAGTACTTTTTTCTGGATTACTTTATGAAATCCTTAATTATGGAAAAATTTCATGAAATAACTATAAAGAATACAAAGTGCAGATAAGAGCACAAAGTGGCTTTTGTGTAAAGGTTATAAGAGTGATGCTTGAGGTGTTAAAATTTTGCATGTACCATGCTGCACTTTCTTGTAGTTCTTTACCTCCTCAACTATACTGGGAGTCATTATTGACTTCTTCTGTGCTCATAATTACAGATGTTTCCTGTTTCAGCTGCAAATCAGTGAGATCCAGTTGTTTCTCTTTAACTCTGGGCCAATGTATTCTGATTGTGTCATAGCTGGCTATCTTGTTATACCACAGAAAATAACTGTTAATATTTATAAACACTTGTTAACTACATAATCTATGTCATGTCTAAACAGAGAAGTATTTGTTAGAGGTACATATCTAAAACTAGACTGGGAAGGAAGTCACAGTTGCTATTTTCAGAATTACGACATCGATACAGCTGCCTGTATCTAGCCAGAAGGAGCTGATTCATGCAGCATGGGTGGGAGACATAGATTGTATGCTAGCCTAGTTCTATCACTCTCAGGGGTATGTAGGTTGACAGCAGTCTGGTAGTAAAGCTGAACAGATATTTTTGAAAATAAATAGTTTAGACTAAAAGGCTGGTCATTGGTTATAAACAAATGTAATGGCCTACTGTAACATTTTACAAATTACACTGTCTAGTTTTTCCTTTTGCAAATAATGAACAAATTTTTCCTATATTTATTATTTTAATCATAAGGTAAAACAAAGTGATAATGAAAGACAACAAATATTTTTTTTTCTGATAGAACGATGCAATGGAATTGCTGTTGCTTGCTTTTTTCTTCTTTGAGAAAGATGGAAAAATAATACAGGCTTGGTCTAAAGTTGTTTCCCATGCTTATCTAGTTTGGTCAGTGACCAAAAAATCAGTCATTCATACACTTCTGGCAGACAGCACTAGGTCCTTCCAAGGTTTCTCAAGCCTCCAGGACTTCTCCACAATACAGATTCCCTTGTCCCTAACAGTGTATCAGAAAAGTGAAAAAAACTGCACTTGCCATGGAGCTTAATGATGAATATCACCACTGAACCAGAAATAACATCAAAACCATTTTCCAACATGCAAAGTCTGGTTAACAGAGTTTGTATTTCAAAAGCTCTGAACTTGGTTTCTGTCCAGTAAGACAGTATTAAACAGGTAGAATCAGGAGTTTCTTTTTGCTGGATCACACATTTCTTTTGTAAAGTGAATAAGGTTTTGTCTGTCTATCTATATAATATCTGTTTGTTTATAAGATGTATGATACATTCCCAACTTGTCCTTTTGTTATATAATATTAAAGGTATTACTAAAGTGTTAACTCACCGTGATACGCATTTTTTATCCTTATATGCAGTTTGGTTTTTTGTGCAAATGACAATCACAGAATTATTAAAAATTGGCATTCGTGATTAATTATTGAAAACAAAGGACAAAAATACTAGGTTTTGATTCCAAGCAATTTGACTCAACTTGCTTTTTTAATATTTTTTTTTCATATTAATTCCAAAAGGGAGTAGGAGGATTGAGTGGAGAACAAGGAGAGGTAAGTATTTTGTAAAGACAAATACAGTATTTCAGATTTGTTCCATTTGTTTCTGCAAATTATGTGATCTGTGAAATGTGAGTTTGCAGTCTTGTTTCCGTACATACATCTCTGTAAGCAAAAGATGAGAAATTAATTGAGAAATAGCAGAGAAGAGAAAAAAGTATTAGTTAAAAAGAGACATTGGACTATATACTTCATGAAATGAAAGATAAAAAAAATAATTAAAGCCAAGTATACACTTCAAGCAGATTAGAAAAACAGACAAACCCAAGAAGGAGTTGGTTGAAGAAAGCAAATAATTAAAAGAAAAACATAAAATCTACAGAGATTCAAAGTTCTTAGAAAAGTAAAGAAATATTCATAAATGAAGAAAGAATACTTCATCATTATGATCCATATTATTCAGCAGCAGCCAATAGTAGAGGGCAGGACACAAAAATGAGAAACAAGATACATAAAGAAGATCTTTCTTCTTGTATACCTTGACTTTCTTTGGCAGTCAACAAATCAGGGGCTTTTAAGCTAGAAGTCAAGATGTCAATCTTGAATTTGCCTAATTTCTTTTTCACTGTGCTGATTGATATACTGTACTTTCAGCTTCCATAGTCTGTGGTAAGGATTTCTGCAGCTGAACTATTTGTCTTGTGTGTTTTAACCTTCACCAGTGGTATTTTTTAGTGTGCCTTTATTTCAAAGCTCATGAAAAGGACGATAGCAAGGCCTTTACAAAGACTGTCGTTTGTTTTAGAGGATTTTATATTTGAGACTGACTCAGAAAATACAGGGCAGAATTCTTTCCCTCTGCTGCTAAGTTTATACAGGAATAGCTCAACTCAGCCTGAAACTTGAGGGGCATAAGGCCTATTTGGACTGCTCTTGGTCTGTCAGAAACTGCTTGTGTTGATCTCCAGGATATTTTTAGAAGTCTCATCTTTTTCTCTCTCTCTCTTTTTTTTTTTTCCTCTTTTTTCTTTTTTTTTCCTTTTTTTTCTTCTTTTTCTTCTTTTTCTTCTTTTTCTTCTTTTTCTTCTTTTTCTTCTTTTTCTTCTTCTTCCTCTTTTT
>WTSP01010564.1:0-183614 GCA_025331215.1 Actenoides lindsayi
CGCCGCAGGGCCGCGACACCGCCCGCACGGCGGCCGCCGCCCGGAGAGAGCCCGGGCCCGCCGCAGCCGGGGCCCACAGCAGCCGGGGCCCGCCGCAGCTCGGGCGGAGGCGGCCGCCCAGTCGGGGGTGGAGGCCGCCGCCAAGCGCGGGTCTCTGCGGAGGCTGCGAGGCGGAACAGCCGCGCTCCGTCGCCTGGAAGCGGGGATCCCTGAGGAGACGGGCCAGAAACAGCCCAGCGGCGCTCGGGAGCCTGTCACCGCCAATGATAAATTTCAGGAACATCCGTTCCCTCAGCGCCCGGTCCTGGCGGTGAAACGTGGCAGCCAAAAAAAAAAAAACCCCATCTAATTCCGCTTGATGTGTTCCTTAACGCCAAACGTATTTTTTAAAGTTGCTTCTGGAACTACCAGGACATCTCTCTGTGTATATGTACAGATTACTACTACTAATTGTGCGTAATTGGATTAATTCTCTTTTCAACATTAGGCCCGCGCCCTCCTGCAGCAGAGCAAAACACAGACCTGTAGTCAGAGCTCGAGGTGCCAAGGTCGGACGTAGCTGCAGGTACGGCCTGCACAGAGGCACAGGGGGACGTCCTCACACTGTAGTAAAAGGTCTTTAAGTCTGCTTTGCAATACGAGAATTTTAAGATGCTCTTAAACATTGTTTTCCAGAAAAAGTTTAATATCCATGGCAAGTATTTTACTTCTCCTGCTAGATATGGTACTAAAAAAAAATAATTAAAAAAAAAAAAAGGAAAAAAGTAAAGTGCCGTGAAGGGCCATTTTAATCATTAAACATTCCAAAAAGGAAGTTGTTTTAATAAAGCTTTATTTACCATAAGCTGCTCAATAGCTACTCCTATCGGCTTTGAGCTGTTAAAAAGGGCCAGATGTGAGACAAAGCAGTGTTTGTTATGCTGGGTGAGGAAGAATAGATATTTGTGCTGTGCAGCTTTCCATTGTTGCTCTACAAATGTGCAGTAATCCCCAGAAGACTTTCTATCATCTTTGACTGCGAGAGGGGGAAAGCGAGCGTGCGTGTGCGCGCGGTGCCGGCAGGCACAGCATCAGCGAGGTGGGAGCGGGTTCTTGGAATTGATGGTGGCTTGAGCTGCAAGGGCTGGCAGTTTTGTCGGGTTGAAGGGAGCCGTTTCCACTGCCATGTACTTGGGAACGTTTTTATACACAGAGCCTATTATATGCAGGCGTGAACAGCCAGCCAGATACACACAAAAGCAAACCCACACATGCTTTTGAAAAAAAAAAAGACAGCATGACAGCTTGCATAAGCAAGCCTACTGGACTCCTCTGGGAGGAGGAGCGGTGGTGCACAGAAGTTGTTCAATCATGAAGCACATCTGCAGCCTGATTACAAAAGCAAAGGTGGTCGGGCTAGCTGGAAGCGCACATATGGCACCGGGATACGACCTATGCTTGAAGCATAGATGTAAAAATATTTTTAAAAACCCCCACCGTACAGGAGTGGTATCACAGGGATGTAAAAATATCACGTCTCTAGCTCGGGAGAGTGCTCCTTTGAGCCTGGACAAGTTGGTCACCGGCCAGCACTAACCCGTGAAGCACACGAAGTGCCTCCTGCACTGGCAGCCCTCACCTCCAGCCCGCTGGCTGAAATGACTGGTTTCCTCAGACCGAGAGCAGCATCTGCAGATCCCGGTTTCGGGTAATTGCCCTGCTGCGTGCTTATATTACAAGGTTGGTTTCCTCGCATTCCACCCAGCTCCTAGTGTCATCAGCTCTGTCAGCTTGTTATCTTTAGGGAGAACAAGGAGGGAAAAGGACACTGCAGTTTAAAACAGCAAGAGATAATAACACAAAATTAAAGGCAAAAGTGCGTAGAAGTGTGCTCCTGGGGAGCCCGAGCTGACAGACCTGCTGTAGTGCTCTCAGAGGCTTTGCACACTCCAATATAGACAGATCTGCTAGAACAAACATTGACAGTTCCACAGCAGAATCCACTGATCCAGTGGTTTATTAAATGTACTGTAGCTTGCAGGTAAGAAATGCTAATCCTCATCGGGACAGCTACAAGCAAATGAGCCATCCCTAAAAGCTCGCAGGGTTGCGCTCAAATCACGTTATAACCAGTGTCCCTGATCACTCCTACAATAGTGCTGTAAAAAAAAACAAAAAGCCCTCCCTGATAAATTGCAAACTCCTAAACCGAGACATAGTCTACCATCTCTTCCCACCTTTTGGGCTCAGTGGGGAGGATTGCAGAGGAAATCAGGTGAGCATAAGAACCGAAAAGGATTTGCATTGTGGCGCATGTGATCCTCGCTTATTTACCTAATGAAAGCTCGTTCCTTTCAGAGGTGCTGTGGCAATATGTGAAGTACTTGTTGAGAATGCTTTCTGTTTGCCTGCTGAACGCTGCAATGGGCGTGAAGCGTTGCTAGCGTCGTCTGGCTTACATGCGTTCTGGGGGCTGAGTCTATGGAGTTGCTACAAAGAATGTGAGTGAACTGTAAACTTTTTCCTGTTCTTGCAAGACATTTGTCAGCTGCTGAAGAAAGCCAACCGCTTAGAACCTGAAAGATGAGCTGCAAAAGACAACCTAATAGAAGCATTTTCTGAAGGTCCAGAGGAAACGGTAACAAGCCAATCGATCTGTACAAAGATGGCCGCAGAAGCAGCAGCAAAGAAAGATAGAGATGGCACTAGCAGCAAATGTTTTTAACAATTTAACAGTAACCTATCAAAAAGTGTAGATGCTATTTTGTATTTGCTATGCTCCAATAACATCCCTCTTGAACCAGCCTGCTATGTAACAGAGGCCAAAACCGCTTGGGCCAGCCCGAAGAAATGCTCCTAGCAAGAAACATCTCAAGCCCGCTGTGAATCAGAAATGAGAAGGATTTGCATGCTGACACCGAATGCCCTCTTACTTGTCTGACAAAACTAGGCATGTTTTGGAAGTGGAACCGTACCATTTGAAGGCAACTGTCTGCTGATTTATTCTCGTGATACCATATCATCACAACTCGCATTCCTTATTACTGGATAGCAACAGAACGAACGTTAACAATCCTCCACACCCCAACTAAATACAGCACCAATAAAGGAAGGAGAATAGGTTTGGACCCCTTTCTTTCAGTAAGTTTAGCATTATGAAGAAGGCATATAGACAAAGTAGATGGTAATTTCTCTTTATGCTCTATAAACATTTATTCACCTATCCTTTCATCCTATGAGAACTAAGAAACTGCTCCCAACACCAATGATTTCTGGAAGCCACTTCCTTTGGAGAAAACCACTCGGCGAGAGGGAAGGGCAAAAGGAAGAAAAACAGCATTACCTCAATCAACAAAGTCTCTAGAGAGCAAAGAAACTGAATAGCTGCCTTGGGTCATAGGCTCTGATAACTTTGGTGTCTGCCATTACCCTGGCCTGTTCTGATGAAATTTAAGTAAGGATTTACCCAACTTCCAAGAATGGAATTAAGATTAACCACAGGACAGCCAGCAAAACCCATACAGGCTAAATATAGCTGAAGAATTAAGGTAGAAATTGGATGGCTGTGAATTTTTGTAGCCAGATAAGCAGAGTAGTCAGTGACACCCCAATGATATTTTCTGCACTGCTTTCAGGGGCCACCTAAACGTGGTTTCTCTCAAATTCTCCAGTTATTTTGAATCACGACAATTTAGCGCTGCAGGGTGCCATTTCTTTAAAATAATTTAAAATAAAGGTATTGAACATCTAGACACAGCAGAAGTACAGCTTAGGTGAGCTCTACAGTCTACTTTATCTTCATTTTAAGGCAGCTGATGAGAGATTCATCCATACTAATCCTTCTGGACCTATAAGAACACAAATTAAAACCCATGCTATTTGGTTTTATTGAATTGTCCTGCAAACAAATGTCCAATATTTTGTCACCGCCAAAGCCCAAATGATAAGAAACCTTGCTGACAGTCTGGGTAAAATGATCCAGGCTTGGACAAGCAAAACAAGTGACTGTGTATGCCTCAAGGAAAACGTTTCTGTACATACACAGTGAAGCACTGTGCCAACACAATGTATTGGGAGGCTTGAAATGGGACCACTGTTTATGTTAGTCTCAACAGCTAATATTCAAGCACCTGCAACACAACAAAAGCGACAGATCCATTGCTACTGAAGCTTTATGGAGAAGTCAGGAAATGTTTTTTAAATCCTATAGTTGATTTTGAAAACAATGTCACTTAAAAACTAGTTCCAACCGTGGCACCTTCATTGGGATAAAGTCAAAGCTGCACACATCCCTACCATATGATGATCTATAATGTAGTCCTTGCTTTTCCTGTTTCAAGTGCCCATAATTCTAGTAGGCTGAAATTCTTCTAGACACCTAGATCACAAAACACTGCAGGAGCTTTACACAGTAAAGTCTGCTGCCTTCAAGAAAGATTTGAAATGAAACACCAGTGATTACCTGCACTGCCCCATTCTGTTTTCTCATTATCTTATCACTTGAAAGGACCTTTACATCTCAAAATTGGTGTTTGAGCACTGCCAGTGTCCCAGACCTACTCTACAGGCAAATAAAGAGAATTTTACACTTACCAGTAAGTAAGTTTCATTTTATCAAGAATCTTAAGAGAGAGTTCAGTTTTCAAAGGTTTGATGAATTCTGTGGTTAAAGATCTGTCACCTGCTCAGTTCACAAAACCTCTTGGGATAATCAGGAACAGATTTCTGCAGCATTTCTTCTGAGAGCACAGATCTTTCAGCTATACCTCCACCAGGTCTCCCACGCTCAGGTGATAGCACAAGCAAAGCTGAAATGGCATTTGGCAGAATTCAACACAGCTATTGAGCAGGTGTTTTAAAATCCTCTCAAGTATTTGAAAGAAGCAACTATACAAATGCTAAATTGGGCCTGAACAAAAGCTACCGTGATGGCAAAGACTAGAAATCAGTGTGGTGTCCTCTGTTAAGAAGAGGAGGGCACAGTTCCCATCATCACCACTGCTGTTGCAACTGGAACAGGCCAGGAGCCAGCCTGACAACTTATGAGTGACAACTGTCTTACGAACTGAAGTAGGCAGACTTCCCATTTCTATTACAGACAATTTAAACAGAAACACTATTGCTAATGAATTATTTACAGTGCAGTCCATAAATTAAGACACCTAGACTGTCTTGTGTTTTTCATGCCACCGTCGTTATTACGAAGTATCTGCCCAGAAGCTTTTTCCCATAACTGCAGGGCAAAGTCAGCCCTGTGAACAGAGGCCTGAGCTCTTCTCCTGACTAACCACCACCAAACACTTCTGCAGCTTCTTTGGCTTTCCAATTACATCGAGAGCTCCTCGGGGCAGATCTTATCTCCGCCAAATACATGCCAAGTGCCTAACGCAAATCACAATTCAGACTGGGGCTACCACAGGCAGGTTTAATATAAACAATGGAAAGTGATATAATAATATTTTTCAAGTATGTACTACTATACGTTAAGGATAAAACATCTAATATTACCCTTCCCACAATTTTAAGGCAGAATTCCCAACATTCAGTCGGACTTCCAAATACGGAATTAAATTAACCTGATAAACTTCCACTGTACATCCAGATGACATCTGGATAAAAGCAGTTGAAGTCCAGATGGCATTTTCTTTTCTTCTCCTCATATCCTTTCGTTTCTTATTTTTTTGTTTAAATGGTTATTACAACACAGTGTAACAGACCTCAAAAAAGCTATACACTTTTCTCCTTTGTTCCCAACAGCAACACTAGAGACTCTGGAGGTCAGCTTTATAGCCTTCAAGTTTTTTTTGAAGCCCTGCCTGATTAGACGTATTCTAGAGTGACTTTCATTCTGATCAAACGTGACGTGCCGGCAACACGCACACAAAGCCGGCAGAGCAGCCGCGCAGCAAAGCCTTCGGCAGGCAGGAGGAGGTGTAACATCTCATTTGAAACAATGCACAGCTCCCCCCAAAAGGAAACAAGTATCCCCTTTGAAAAGGTTCCAGTGAACTCAAGGAGAGATAGGTCATTTTGAGAATTTCAAACCTCGCAGAGAACAAAACTGCTTCTATCCAACTTCCCGTCCTTTGCTCTTGATTTTTGTCATCCTTGAGTGGCTGCATTGTGGCACCTTTTTGCCCCTGAGTAACCGGGGCTTATGAAATATGAAATTTGGAGGGCTATCTTTTGAAAGACGGTTCATTTTTTCAAAAGCCTAGTTGCCCACTGTGCCAGATTACAGGATTAAAAGGGTTCCTGCTGACTGCATGGCTGATCCAAGCAGGGATGTAAAAGGGACAGGGCAGGCTGGCACACAACGAGCTCTGCTGCGGGAGCAGCCCGTTCGCACCTCTTCCATCTGGGACAAGGGAACTGATTCACAGAATAAGTACCAGATACGAAAGGATTTCATTTTTTTCCTCATTTTGCTTCTCTTGACAGAAATCAAACCACAAGGAAGGAGTTATATGGTAAACAGCTTCCTTCCTAACAAAAAAAAGGTCTCAGTAACTTGCCCTACTTCAAATTAAGGACTTTGAGCCATAATTTCCCAGCTTTTCCATAGGCCTAAAATCGAACCTGTCTTCATAACACATCCACACACTCACCAGTCCTGGATAAGGAAACTTGTACTCTCTTACCTTTCTACGCTATCAGCTGGCTAAGAGTGAGGCTGTCATAGTTCTTCCTTCTGAGGTGATGGTGCTATTCAAAAAGGCAGACAGTAGACTACTAAATAATGCGGTGCTCTATCTTCTATCTGTGCACTTCTCAGCTTACAGTTTCACCTTTCTGACTGCACAAAGCATGTGAAGCGGGCAAACACCTACATAAATGTCTTCTACCAACAGCCGACTCCTTGGCTACTGGCAAACAGCAAAGTGGCAACAATTGAGCAAGTCCTTAAGTTAGCTGCAGGCCAACAAGAATAATTTTAAAAGAAAAATCTAAGAGAAGAAAACTCAGCAACTATTTCACAGGTTGGCACAAATACTGGCAATGTACAGGCGAATGAGATATCTGTAACGCAAGAGATGACAAAATACAATCTCCTCCTACTTCTATGAAACACCATTGGAGAAAGCATGACTTGTCAGTTCTTTTCAACTACTACCTCTCTTCTTTAGAACAATGAGAATTATTTGACAACCTTCTCTTTATCTTACCAGCTCAAATACAGACGTGTTACTGTAATATGTAACGACCATCTGTACAGCAGGACAAAATCAGGGCGTGAACCCTGTCTCGACTCCAGAATGTTTTGTTCAGAAAGGAAGCTGTATATGCAAGCAAGAAGTAAACCATATTATGTGCAGACAGAAACCTAACCTGAATAACTAAGGACCTGGGTCTGTCCGTGAAGACACAAGAAGATGTGGATTGAAAGCCATTTGTATCAGTAAGCAAGGGAAAGGAAAAAACCAAGCAAACAAACAACAAAACAACAACAAAAAGACACTGCCACAAAGTTTGTAGAAAGCTAAGCAGACATAATCACTTTCCTTTGCAATCATTAAAGCGCTATAAAGATCTTGAGAAGGTTTTTAGCCAAAAAGATCAGCGTTTATTAATCACCTACCCTAATTCAATCTTAAGCTCATTAACAATAAACAAATAAACGGAAACCCTAAAATCCCTAAAAAACTGTAAAAATACTATGTATTATTTCCTCCTAAGCTTAATTCAGTCCCTGAAGATATCCCATAATACTACAGAGGACAGTCAAAAGTCTGTGGACTCTGGCTTCACAGAATGATGACCTGCTACCACCGGCAAGCGTCACAGATTTATTGAACAAGCTGACTATTTTCAAGCTTCTTCCCATTTTGCTTTCCATGAGAAGCGACCCAGGCAGCACAAAAATATTTTTCTACTGCCTTTAGTAGGCCTGAACCAATTTAGGGGGATGTGTACGACATCATATTGCAAGGTTGTGACTTATTTTCACTGCTGAGCACCAAAATTGCATACTTTTCACAAATGGTAAGTGGGAAGGTATTTCACTCGAGGGTTGACTTTAGTCTAGGGAGTCAAACTCTCTCTTTTCTGCCGTGTTGACAGCCCAGTCTCTTGTGCAGCAGAGATGTGTGGCAGGTGCCCAGCTGCATCTTCTCTAGGTGATGTGTCCAAGGTGACAACACAGGCAGGTTTGAACCTTTCACCTAAGTGCCAGACAGTGTCCTAACATCTAAGTCATTCCTTCCTTGTCTATCATAAGAACATCTTGAAAACTCTTGTAGGTTGTCCTATTCTATTTCTAGTTGATGTTTGGAAGAGAGATTCATTCTCAAAAATGGTTTAAAACCAATTTAGATGCTCACTGCGTGGGATGACTCTCTCATTTCTTTTCAAGTCTCTCAAGTACCACTAACGACCTCAGTTAGTTTATGGCTGCCACCCATTCAGACTCAGTGGATCAGAGTTGCCATCTTCACTCTTCCACCCTTTTTAGATTCTATTTAGAGACTTAATCAAAAGCCCAGAAGGGCCTGGTTTATATTACCTGCAATTCAAGTTTGTTTAAACCTCAGTATGATAATGCAAGTGCTTTTAATACATCACACCTGCTCTAGAGTAGAGAATTACTAATGACTGCATAGAAACTGCAGTGCTATTACACAGCTAGGGGGGGAAAAACACCTCTGATGGGTCCAAGAAGAAAAGTTCCTTGGAGCTTTCTGACTGGCCTGGGAAAAGTAATGCAGCAGCATAAATTTTTTCAGAGTAAGCCTCTTTCCTTGTGAAAACCAACTGAGCTGCTGTTGATTAAATTAACGCACACGAGTACATACATGAGCATGTATGTGCAGATGTAACAGGATGAAATGCTGGGAAAGAAACAACTTATATAGGCAAACGCATGGAAACACTTTCTTGCAAGACTGAACAACACATCCTAAATGTGACAGAACACGGGAGAAATGTTCACGTAGGTGATATTTAGCAGACTTGTTCCAGAAACAGAGATTTTCTTCTGTGGTTTAACTCATCTATCATGCAGAATGTTCCTAGCTCGGCCTAGATATTTATGAAACATCCCATGTACTAAATTATAAAGGGAAAATCATGGGAAATATACATTCTGTATCATTTAGCCATGTCCCTACCTGCAAGAGACTGAAATTTTAAATCAGCTTAAAACACTCATTTAAAAAAAAAACGTGTTCAAGAATTGAATAAGCAATTTAACAGTCAACAGAACGAAGCAGCATGTAACACCAACCATGACCCAGTGGGCCTCCTCACAGGGTCAGCCAAGCATGGGCTGCCTTGTCAGTCTCTAAGAACTAAAAAGGGAGCCACTTAGGACATGCACTGGCAAGGAAAATATCAGAGTTGGAAGGTCATATAAATTGCTAGACATGGAGACAAGATCTGTCAAAAAGACAAACTACCTAACAATTTTAACCTATTGGCTAGAGCTGTCCATGTCAGCATAATGTTAACATATATTATAACCTCACTGCAAAAAAATATCTGTGCTGATGGGAGAGAACTGCAGCAAAACCCCCTCTCTTTTCTTCTGTTTAGACAGGAACTCATTCTAACAGAGGCTTAAGGAAATATTTTCTCTGATTTTTTTTTCATCTGACCCCAACATATTATATATATTACAAGTGAAAGAAATATTGTTAATATGTTAAAAACATAGCTGGCAATTTCTCTACAGTTACCAGAGTTTATGGAAGGATCCATCACAAGCACCTCTATTTTTGGACAACAGCACATTTTTGAATTACTGCTATTTTTATTTATTTTTAAATAAAAGTTTTTCTGAATAGTCATAGAAATTGTTCAAAAAAAGAAAGGTGGGCGTTTGCTAGATAGGAAATTAACTTCTTCATGGTTTAAATCATCTGCTTTTCCCCCAACTATTACAACTCAATCATAATTATGGAGCTGTGGTTGTTCCTCTACCAGACGCTGATGACTCTCCATCTTTAATGTAAAATCATCTCATTATTTCACTTCTGTTTAGACCACTGCAACTTTGCGAGGCAACGTGATTTTTACTTGCCATCTTAAATGTCTACTGCTCTGCCATTTATTGCTTTTGTCATCCCTCCCCTGGCCTTATTTGGATCAGCATTAGAGAGAAGGCCTTTGGGAAGGCCTGGAAGTATTTGTCAAGTTAGTAGGTGGGACGCTTCCCTTGGAGAGAGTATTAACCTAAACCTCCAGGAATACTCTCAGGGAATCCTGATATTGTTAATCCTCCAGGGTTTATGCATGAAATGTGACATTTGAGATTAGCTCAGAAGCATCTGTTCATAATGCCTAGAACGGAACCTCCAAGAATGTACCACACATCATTCTCAGAAAAAGACCCCTCCCTAAAGCTTCATTTCCCTATTGAGCCACAAAAGCAAAAATCCGATTATTATAAAACTGACCTGCATTACGATCCAGTAAGTGACACAGGAAATTCAAATGACAAAACTCCCTGCAAGCTCTGCTAGGGTAGGCTCCACTTAGTGGTGAATACCCTACTTCAAGTAATTTTTTGTTCTTGGAGAGTAACTCAGGATACTGATACTTACATGTCAATTTGCATAGTAATTAGCCTGTGAGGCAGCTGATCAATGGAGAAAAAAAAAGTCAGCAAAGAGAAAACAAAATTTTCTGGATTTCTGGTTTGTTTGGTTTTATTTTTGGAGGGGGATGTGTGCGTGTGGTGTATTTTTGTTTGGTTTTTTTTTGTTGTTTGTTGTTTGCTCATTTTATCGAGCCTTTTCTTTCTAAAGACAATACAAGCAGAAGCCAATTCTGAAGGATTTGTAAGGCCAGTGTATATTTCCGCCCAGTTATTCAAGCAGGCAGTAGGTATTCATGAGTACTGAGAGATGCACATAATTATGCCTGAATGATTATTTATCCAGAAAGAAGAGCAACTGTGAAACATCTATCAGTCTTTGTTCCAGGTCAGAAGTTTCAGCTAGCCATTTAAAGAGAAAAAAAACAGCATAATGTGGATGAAGCAAACAATATACCAAGAACCATGAACACTGAATACACAAATCAAAGTGTTTCAGAAAGACAGAAGCTCTAAACTTAGAATAGTCTGTCATGTGTTGCTGAACATAAAAACCGTTTGGTTCACCAAAGAGACATTAACAAGGCATAGTAATTCTTTTAAAAGATGCATTAGCTGCTTAGGGTAGCCATTTCCTACTGATTGTGATAGATACCTTGTTTAATTTCTTTTAACCCGACACTAAGCAGGATATACCCAACAGTAGCTGAAGCCAAGCAAGGAGACTACGCTGCAGTGCTGAATAGCATGCAACAGCATCTGATACACTTGCAGGGTCCAGCTCCTGCATTCTGTCACCTTCAGATGGTCAGAAACAGGCTGAAGAGCTGTACGTTTCTCATGGCCTCTGAGTAGGGGGCTTTCCGATGCGTGTCCATTTCTACTTCTAGGTTGGTGTAATACAGAAGGGAGTGCCTTTGAGGTCAGTCGCTACCTAAAACCCCTCCTGTGAACGGCACCTGGAGACAAAAGGGAACTAATTTCACGTGGTTTTATTCTATGCTAATGATCCTCACAACAGACATCAGGGCTCTTAAAGAAATTTGAGTATGTGTGAATGCTCTACGATATTGCATGAAAACAAACAGCGAAGATGCTTAAAAATCCTCGTCACTTAAAAAACCCAAACCTTTGGCATACCATGTTTAGTACCATATTACACGATGCTTTCCATCACTCCAGCAAAGTCTGAACCAAGACAGTACGACCATACGTACACTGAGGATTTTCATTCCCTCCCATCGTCAACAGCATTTCACATGGAGACAGAGAAAGGACAGGGCTGCAGCTACTACACCGCAAACCTGCAGCAAGACACGGAGAGTTACCAACGCGTTGCTCGGCGTGGCTGCGGAAGCCTGCGGTCTGTTTGCCCGAGGGCCTCTAGCATTAGTGCCCCAGCACTCACTAGCAATTGTGGACAGCTGCTGTAAAAAAAAATAGTTGGAAGTAACCAAATCATGCCTCGTTCTTCACTGGTTCCGATAGCGCAGCACAAATCCTCATCTTCCTTAAAACCAAATCGATGGGACAAAGGATGGATTTGTTTTGGCTAACTTTGTTTGAACTGACTAGAGGTGAAAAAAGGACCATGGCAGTAAGCTGGAATGAATTCCAAGTAAAAAGCAGGTGGTTTTATCCTGCCCTTCTAGACAGCAAGACAAGAAAGGAATACTAACCGACTCCTAATCACAACCAGGACAGTTTAAAGCTAAACAACCGCTCATTTTAAAATGTCATCTAAGAAAACAATGAATGAGTTAGGCTTTAAACCCGTTCTTTCTTCAGGGAAAAGAAATAGCAAAGGTATTTAAAATTAAACAGGACATTCACAATTAATCTGCTTTTTAATTAACTTACTCTGCTGCTGTAAGTGATTCTGCATTTACACTCATTCTTTTGAAAATTCCAAAGTGCTACTTCTGACCTGTGATTTACTGTTGCCGTACATCTTTATAAGCAGTACTTTAGTTTAAGTGGCAGTTGCATATTAATTACAAAGTTAATTATGTGCTATGTAATCACGCTGTAATTCATTAGTTTACTCCACAGTGTGAAAGGATAACGCTAAATGGAAGACCTGATGCAGAGTATTTTAGTCATTTACATTTTTGCGTCAAATACTCAAAATATCAACCAGAAATCATTGTCTGCGCTTAAGGAAGCCTACAAAACAACTCATCGCGATTCTACCACCAACCACGCTTCAACTTTTCCTCCTTAAAGAAAAAGTTGCAGCAATTTTAGCCAAGTGAAGTACTTTCTCTGAAAGCAAGTGCACAGCCAACTGCTGCTCAAACCAGGGCAAAATATCAGAAATACCGGATGAGTTCAGGCATCCCAATTTGGTACTTCTTGACGTGACAAAAGACAGTCATGCTCTGCTTTCTGAAATCTGGTTTCTTTAAGGTGTTTCACCTTGAAAGCCTAAACCCTGAGGCATCCGGTAGCATAAAACCCAGTCAAAGACACAGACTACGGGCTTTTATGATTCTCAACTACTGACGCTTTGCATGAAGTACCTATAGGCAGATAATTACCCATTTCTGTCTCAAAAGCACAGGGAAAGGCAGTTCCTCTTTGCACAGATCTCAAAGTAAGTCTGTTATTACAGAGCTATGTTTCCCAACAGAAACATTCAACGCAGATGTAAATATTTGTTTTTAAGGTAACGACTTTTTGGTGAAAAATGCACAAGGCACAATGCCATAAAGCTGTCCTCTGTCCCAGGTTTAATATCCCTGGAACTATCCAGCTTACTCGGATCAATGGAAATACAAACCCTAATTTTTACAAAGATTCTATTAGTCATAAAGAATTCCTTTTCGGTTTTCAAGCCCTGCTTCTCCCTCCTCGTGGAAGTATTCCAACATCTAGTATTCTTCATCAAGAACTGCTGGTTTTCAGCACTGATTCTTCACAAGTTGTAATCTTTTTTCCCCTCCACTGCCTACCACTGTGCAAAACGATGCTCTTCGTGGGATATTTAGAAGTCAACAGAGGCAGGAGTATCACCTCCTAAAACTAACACCATAAAAACCATGATAAAGAACACTAAAACCCATGATATAAAGCAGCTATATCACTTAAAATAAAATTACAGACAGAAGAATCACTATGTAAAGGATCTCTGTTTTTTCAGCACATACTTCCTCTCTGTACCTTGGAGCTGTTTTCATTTAGAGAAAGCAAAGCAAGGCTACTTTATGGAAAACGCTGGAGAAAATCCTGATGTCTATCAGGAACGGAGCTGTAAACTGTGGTGCAGTTTTGACTGCATAATCTTTATGACTGGGCACATTGCATCAACAAAATGAAGCCCTAACTGTCCAAACACACATCAACGGACTCGCAAATCCATGACTGAGTTTGCAACACCCCCAAACCGAGCAATTTTCCCTTTGAAGTCATTTGGGAAAAACAATGAATCCATATTTTTACAGGCAAATTGTGACAGTCAAACGACTAAGAGCTTTTCACTCCTTAAAAATTCTTAAAGCTTTGTTGATAAAACATCACAGGGACTTTAAAACAGAAAAAAATGCACTCAGAGTAATTAAAGTTCCAGGGGATAAAATGGAATTAATGATAAAGTACTACTGAAAATTTAAGTATAGCAAAAAAGTATACTGCTTCATGCTACTGCAGCTTGAGTACTATACATATTTGTGTAGGGTTTGAGCTAGTTAGGTATAGAAATAGCAATTAAAGAAAATGCACATGCACCAGTGGCTTGTTAAAAAAACAAACCTGAAATCTATGTAATAACCCTTATGTGCTCTGAAGCCTCAAATAAAAATAAATAGTTCTTTTGCCTTGAACGCTGTGGTCATGGATTTTGCACTAAAAAATGTAGTTTAAAAATTAATTTCAAGCTCTACTAGAAAAAAGAAACAATAAATATTTTGTCTAATATAAAAGGAGAACCACAAATCAGGGGAAGAAGTAATTTTACTTTCCAACTTATACACAAGTACCACAACAGCTCAGAAAAATGAAAGCATTTGCTCCCCCTTTAGAAACAGCCACAAGACATCTGATTTTATATGTAAAGTTAGTATTTGCTGATCTGGGTAATTAATTTAGGTCTGCAGGGACCAGGTTACAGATCTACAGTCATCTTTGGCTTCTATTTTGGAACAGGTATCTGACATATGTATTGTTAGAAAGTGTACAGGATGGAAGAGTTCCTAGATTTTATGTTTCATAGAATTGAAAAACCCTTTTTTTGGTTTTTTGGTTTTTGTTTTGGTTTTTTTGATATGTGATGATACATCCAAAATCCAACAAAATTATGAAACAAAAACACAGCTCAAATTCTCCCTAACATTTTAGCCCATGGCAGAACTTACTAGTCTTCCACTTTTATATGGTGGTGTAAAAAACATTTTTAAAGTAAGTAAAGTTTTCAAAATAATTAAAAGAATTTGTTTAATTTCTTTTCAATGGAATATGGTTATATGGGTGACTCATCCTTTTAGGTTCTTCAGAGATTTCTACACAGTAAAAAAAAAAATAAAAGAAAATTTGGGGTTGGTTAATGACTTTTGTCCTACCTTAGCAAAAGGACCAACAACTCAACTCTCACATTTTCAGAAACAACTTGGATGTGGGTTCTTACTGTCAGCCATCTCACATGGAGAGCCTTCAGCCTAAGCTACCATCCAGGCTCCATCAATGGAGAGCAGTACTTCCAGAGGGCAACCTGGGCCTTGCTAAGACAGATGTCAAAAATGGGAGGCACGAATTGCTCTCTGGAGACACCTATTTCTGTCCATTCATTATAGAGTATGTCCACATAATTTCTTAGGAAATCAGAGCCTTCACTGACTTGGAGGATGATGCAGACTCTTTAGTTCCCATCTCATTTTTAAAAATGAGATTTTATTTCCTTGACACTTGTGAAATTGTGAGCCACTGTTACGAAGCACATTAATTTTAATTTGGGTAGCACTACAAGTTTCTGAAAAGAGAGTCCTTAATTATTACATGATCCTTGGTTTCTCACTACAAAAATATTAGGAGTGTTTTTTAGATAATTAGTAAGACACATTTTATTGTAACTACATGTAAATATGTTACTGTACATTTTACTTGTCCCCTAGGGAAAATACAAATATATACTGACTTCCAAAAAAGGCTAAAAATAAATATGGTGAAAAGACCTTTCCAGAGGCTTGAGTTTTGTACAACACAGATATTTTATGTAATATATTCAGTAATTTATACTCCCCATTCTCTACACTAAGGTGCAAGTGTACCTATTTTTCATGCATAATAAAAGAGCAGAAATTTATCCATTATTTGGATCCCTAGTCAAGGGATCTGGGAAGCTGCATTCCACTCCTGTGTCATTCCTCTCATGGAAGCCTGAACAAGTCATAGGGTCTGCCTACGCACTTGTTCAACAGCAGGGAGACAGAGACAACACACTTCCCTGTGGTGTTAAGGGAATAGACACATACAATTATGAGCTACTCAATTAGACCAATCACACAGGTAACGTAGAAGTATCTAGATGAAGTATATTGCAAAACAAGTGTTCTCTTTAAATTAAATACATCTCTCAGCTATGCACAAAGCCAAACTACTTAGGCTCACTTAGTTGAATATCCTGAAAGAAAAGAAGCCTGGAGTCCAGTATGATGTATTACCACCTTTAATTATATAAAAGCAGAATTAGAAGACTCTTGAGATTACTTGTGCTTTTTGTCCTTATCAGAGAGTTTATTCTAGCGCAAATTTTTGAAGAGAGCAAGAACATGACACTTTGGGGAAGACCATTAGCACATTCTTGTTCGCCCTAGTATAGCCTTAGTAGAGGGGAGTGCTACTGATTTACGACTCCAAAAGTAAATAGAACTGCAAATCTCTCACACATATCTTCCTTATCACCCTGCTTGGGACATGCAGGCACGTAATGAATTCCCAGGAACAGACAGGACACCACCTCATCTCACCTTTGCCAACACAATGCTTCTCATTTGCTGGGGGCTGGCTGGTTAGATGTTCTTGTGCACCTTTTCTCTTCAAATGGCTCTCAGCTCCTGCAAAGGCAGCTCTCGACACACCAACTGCTGTTTACAAAGCAGGCTTTAGCTCTGCGCTGATTACCAACCACCGGGCAATCAAGGCGATACACCCTTCTACCTAATTATTGACATCTGGATGAGCTGTGGTATTCAACAAAAAAAGGCTCCGTTGTTTAGCAGTTCCCGGTGAGGTTGAAAGCTCAAAATTTGTTTCCAAGAAGTCATCTATCTACTAGTGGCAAGCTAAACTCCCTGTTTTCCCTTAGTCACAGTTTAAGATGAACTGCAAAGCAGGGTCTGTTCCCTTCAGAATTTAGCAGCTTGGTCTTGCTCTTACATCAAATCCCTCATTGAATGCCATTTCCACCCACTAAGACTAAGTTTTGGTTACTCCTGCTATCATTCAACTGTGTGTAATAACTAAGTAGGAAGGCTGAGTTCTTGCTGGGTGCAAGAATACCAGTTCAGAGAGCATGCTCAGTGTGAAAAGTCAGCAAACACTTCCTTACCACTCCCCTTAGAGGTGTCTATATCACAAGCACAGTTAGTAACTCCAGACCTCAAGTTTTTTTTTATTTTATTTTTAAAAAACTGAATCACAAAAGACCATATCCAAGTCCTCCAGCTCCAAATGTCTCCATACATTTACACACATGATCTTTTAAGGTTCAATTACTCTTCTTCCTACGAAAGCATCTCCCAAGACCTTTTTGGCTTGTGAGCCAATTTTCTATCAGTGGTTTATCAGTCCCCATAGCCATGGTGGAGTCTCCAAAGCCACTCAGCTAGCTTGCCTCAGTACTAGCAAAGAAAGAGTTGGTAGGAGAATCTTTTAATGCTAAAACCAGGAGTGCCCTCTAGTGAGATTCCACGGGGAGCGCGTGTGACTAACATTTGCTTTCTCCTCACAGGTGGTTTGATCTGTTGGGAGTATAATTACTCTCAGAACGCAACATCAAGTATGGGAAAGCAAAAGCAGACCGTGTGGGTTTATGCAACACCTGCTGGGCCAGAAAACCGGCGCTGAGTGGCTGTGTAGGGAAAGCCCAGCACTCTGGCAGCGGCAGGAAGCCCCATCACGCACACACCCTAGCGCTACGGAAGGGAGATCTGCTCAGCAGCGGAGAATGCCTCGGCTCGGACGCAGCGGTAGTTAGCACGAGAAAGAGTTTCATCAACAGACATCAAATGCCAACTCATCTAACAATATCTGCCCTCTTATTATATGCTTTGAAACGCTCGCCTCTAATCTCTCGACCTGCTTTATTCTGGTGTTCGTATTCATAAGAATAAACCCACTGAAACTGGAAATCATACCTAAATGGACAGATCCAGACAGCACCTGAGCAGATAAAATGCAGCACAGATGATCAAACGGGCAGATTGAGAAATTCTGCGCCCTGTTGTTTCACACTGTAAAACTGCTGATCCATCAGCAACTCAAAGCAACTGCGAATCTTGTAGTGTGCCTGGCAGCAGTGCTTGCAGCGTGAGTCTCCAGGTATTTTCTGAATTATTAGAGTCCTTTTCTTGTCAGCTCAGGATGGCAGTTATTTGTAGGGCTAAATAACTTGCGTATCCATCTTTATGTTACATCTAAATAGAGACATATTCATACTTTGGCAGTCATGGATTAGCAGCACTTTCTATTTCACCCCCCCAACGTGTTTGACTGAGAAGTGGAGAGTCATAATCTTTAGGCTTTCAAAAAGTATGCATAATTTTACAAATGACCAGGGACAGAGCAAATTACGTATTAGAGGCCACAGAATAACAAAAGTAGTAGCACAGAACTGGATACTGATAGTTATGTACACAGTAAATTTAAAGAGACCAACAGATTAAACAACACCGAAAAAAAGTCAGTGGTGCTGTAGGTGGGCAAGTCAGAGTGTGCAGGGCAAGAGAACCACATAGGTCACTGTTTAATAGGAAAAAAACATCTCTTTGGAAAACTGTTCACTAATTACGTAAGCAAAAATGACAGCAACAGTACCAAGAGTACAAAAAAAAGAGAAAGAAAAGAGAAAGACAGAGTGATAAAGTTTGGGGTTTACAATAGGAAAACGAGTAATTGTTCCCAAGACAGGATCTTGGAGTGTGTTTTTGTTGACAGTTCATTTTCACTAACATGAAAAAGCAAGAGGCTGCTAACATGGAAAGTTGACAGAGTTAACTATAGAAGAAATAATATATGGAGGAGAAACGTCTTCCTTTCTTTCATGTATCTGTAAAATGTTTGACTTCCCACATATCCCAGGCTAAGTACCACACCTAAAACTAAATCTGATGGCTCATATAAATAATAGAATACTGTGGCCTTCACCTTTAGGTCAAGAGTTCAAATGCAAGACCAATCAGTGGTGACCAAATGTTGTTCCCATCTGCCTGTTCAGTGGCCTAGATGAGAAAAGAAAGGTTGTTCAGCTCAGTCCCATTGTTAATGGGCAGGTGTCTCCATCACAGAAACAACCATCACCAGTGTCACTAACTGGAAGTTGAGTCAGAGAGGTCAAGAACTGAATGGGCATAAAAACTAAATTAATAGATTAAAGAGTCCCCCTTGATAAGGGTCAAGGCAGTTGTGTGCTTGCTGTCTAGATAAAGAGCCTTTCAGTCTTCAGGGCTTGCAGTCCCATGCCTATCGCTGAACCAAATTAATTTTTAAATGGAAACAGAATTTAATAAAACTATTTATAATTTGATTTCAGTGTAGCTATTAAGCTGGTTCCCATTTTCTTGAGCATCAGCTGGAGGTATACAGAAGCAGATGCACAGCTGGAGCTTATACAACTGCACTGCTAAGTATCGGTAGCCTTCTGAATGTTCAGAGGTGTTCAAGTCTTGCAGCTTGACAGATTGCCAGGGCCACACCAGGGCTATTTCACACAGTCCTAGCGTGCTTCATGCAATAGGCTTGAAAAGCCACCTGAGCTTTTTAACTGTTGAGACTGGTAGTGACAGCACTGGAAAAGGGCACTGTTTTCTAATGATTATCGTCATCAAAAGGGAATCCATATTCTTTCTTTTCTTGCTGTATCTGGTTTTGCAAATAAAAGAGTACAGAGCTATCTTAACTAAACTCTTTATATTGATACTTTATGTACTTTATATACTTCCCTTGATGTACACTTGTATTTCTCTCTCAAAACGCTAAGACTTCATAGACTTAGTCCAGAATGTTTTCCTCTTCACTACACATACATGTATTTTTTCCTTCTGCTCAGATCCACTGAAATGAGATGATAATTACCTTGTTTTGATTCTCACAGTAAGTGCTGTGCTGGAGTCAACAAAGAAGCAGGAAGATGTCAGATGCCCCAAGAAGATAGCTTGAAGAGTCAGCTTTGAAGAATTCTGGACAGATAGTAACTCAGCTCTCTTCCCTGCCAGGAGGGGTAATCTGAGCTCTGTGCAATTTAGAGCACGTACGTGCACACGTATCTTTGGGAACGATACCATGAGCGTGAGGTTCGTCCAAGGAGGAGGAGCTTACTGAGGCTTGCCCAACAATCCCCATATTACTGATGCCACGAAGCTCTGCTTTCTGCAAACCAGGTATTTCTCCCTGTTGTAGTATACAACAGCTTTCAATACCACTTTGGGAAACAGGAGAGTGCTGTCTTTTACCCTGCAATTCTTGCAGTTTCTCACTGCTATCTTATTTGGAGCACGCTTTTGGATCCTTTCCATAATTAATAGGAATAATGGAATATTGAATAAATACGAATGCTATTTAAGATGATTATTTAAAACAAAAATTAAAGCAAAAATTCTTATTTGCAAAGTTGTTTAAAAAAAAAATCCCCAAACACACCATGAGAAAGACATAGGAATTTGTTGATAGTCTCTTTGCAAAGTCAAAACAAATTTATTGTGACTTTTAAAGAAACTAGCAACAAGCTTATGTAATTCTCACCCAACACACAAGTAAGCTATATTTTCTTATGGTAGAAAGAAAACAATTCTACTCCCGTTATTTTCTTTCATCACACTTGAAGGCAGTAATGCAGTTCCTGGGAAATAATTGTCCTTCATAGATTATACCCATGTTTGGCAAGGCACATACACACACCAGTGCGTCGGGGGGTAAAGGTAGGAGTCAATATAATACGTTAGAAGAGGTCCCAGTAAATAAGAAAATATTTTGGATAAGTGCTTATCTCCAATTACTATTTACATTGCAAAGAAGACTGTGTAGCAGCAGCAATGGGCAACATCTGATTAGAGTCAGCCTCTGGGATTCAATGGGTCATTTCAAGAAAACAGACAACTCCTTCATTGCTCCTCCACCAATAGGTCAACTGGGGAATAACAGTGTATTACCATTTATGCTCAGGCCATGCCTGCCACTTGGCCACAATGTATTTTTCTTTTCCCTTACTGAAAAGCTTCCTTTCCATTAGAAAGGAATTCTGATCCCTTTACCCTTCATCTTCTGTGATACAATCCACATGTCTAGTAGCTTCCTAACAAGTTATATCCTCCCAGTTGTTCCCATTCACTAGAGTTGAATGACTATGCTGTGCATCCAGCTTCATCTCCAGACTACAATGTAGTTCCTGAAGAAACACTTTTCTTTTAGTCCCATACCTTATCTATTACAGATTGCCCCTTTAGGAACAGGAAAAATCAGTTATTTCAAGACAACCATACAATATGGCCAGAAACTTTTGTGAAGCCTCCCATGCTCTACACATAAAACATATCCTAAGGTTCTCTGTTACGTACTACATGGCTGCCTGTTTTCTTTCATCTTTCAGTGATCCAGATTATCCCTTCCTTTTAAGAGTTCCTGAGGACTGGACACAGCAGTTTCTTCTGAAGAGTTAGGAGCAACATTCCCCTCTTTCAGCCAAAGAAGTTAATGATGATGATGTATCAGGGGCACCCTTCTTCAAAAAGGGCTTCTCTCTGGACACTCTTCCTAAGTGTCCTCAGAGCTGAGTGCACTGGAACATAACATGGAAACTACTGAACCCTACTGAAGCAGTAAGGCAATCAAATGAGACGGGATGTCACTGCAATAAGGAAATAAAAGTGATCTTACTGCCATGTTTTGGATTGTTTCACTTGCTGTGCCTCTGAGAACATACTCAGCACGCCTTGCTAAAAAGAATCACTGACTTGATTTCTCCAGGTCGTACTTAGCAAAAGAAGGAAAAACATCTAGAAATACTGCAACTTAAATATTAGTTTTGTTATTCATAGAATCATAGAATAGTTTTGGCTGGAAGAGGCCTTCAAGATCATCAAGTCCAACCTTACCCCCAGCCCTATCAAAAACCACTAAACCATGTCCCTAAGCACAACATTTACCCGGCTCTTAAACACCTCCAGACATGGTGACTCCATCACCTCCCTGGGCAGCCCATTCCAATGCCTGGCAACCCTTTCAGTAAGGAAATGATTCCTAATATCCAGCCTGAACCTCCCCTGGTTCAACTTCAGGCCATTTCCTCTTGTTCTGTCACTTGTCACCCAGGGGAAAAGACCAACTCCTACTTCACTACACCTTCCCTTCAGGCAGTTGTAGAGGGCAATAAGGTCTCCCCCTCAGCCTTCTTGTCTCAAGGCTAAACAGCCCCAGATCCCTCAGCCTTTCCTCATAAGACACATGCTCCAAACCCTTTTCTAGCTTTGTAGCCCACCTCTGTACCCTCTCCAGCACCTAAACATCCTTCATGTAGAGAGGGGCCCCAAACTGGACACAGTATTTGAGGTGCAGCCTCCCCAAAGGTGAGTACAGAGGAATGATCACCTCCCTGCTCCTGCTGACCACACCATTCCTGATACAGGCCAGGATGCCATCTATCCCATGACTGCTTTCGAGGCACACACCCATCATCTTACCCAGCTGCTCAACATGAAATAATATTTCTTTGTACTCTGTCTTTTTATTAGATGGGACTTAAGCTCACTGAGGTACTAACGCCAGAAAACACAAGCAGAAAGCATGAACTGCTGAAGACCCAGGAACTGTGTCCTGAGCCCTGTTAGTAATTTGTACAGAAGGGTGAGGAGAGATTTGGAAAAGACAGGCTGTAACTATACTGTGTAAGCACCACTGCTCAGGAATTTTAAATGTTTCAGGTTCCCAGTCTTGCATCATGTCCAAGCACTGGAGTGGTCTTGAACATAGGATACCTGTCCTGTGTATTTCACCTGCCTTACACGGACTAAATGTGTAACTTCTCCCAGTATGCACAAATGATGATGAAAGGGATTAGGTGCAGCTCTGCGACAGGAATAATGCCTTGTGTGAGAGATGTGGAGAGAGAGGCCTGAAATAAACCCTACAGTTATACTGGAAACAGCTGAAAGTTGTAACTCTGATCCAGTTATCACAACAGACTGAATCACAATCCTGTACGCACCAAGTTAGGTACCTTGCCCCTAGAACCTGTAACACACTTGTGTTTAAAAACAGCTTTTTCAGAATAATTGTTAGTTCCTTGGACATAGGAGAGAAACACACCATTAATCACAGTCTCAAGAAGATAAACATATCAATGTCTGCTTTACATCCATGGTTTTTTTTGTAAATACATCAAATTCCTTCAAACATCTCACAAAATATATCTGGAAGTACATGTCTGAACTGCCCCCTGCCAGTCCCTCAAAATTCTCACGAGGTGTAATGCTCATCAGACTGCTAATTGATAATATTGTAAAGACAGCAAATCCTGGTGTTTATAACGCTGCACAGACAGCTGTGGCATTAGATAAAACAAGAGGGGATCCAGAGCTTTAGAATACACCGTGCTTCCACAGAATAATAATATCATCACCAACAAGAAAATAAAAACCTTCCTTTGTGTGCACCCTCTTGGCAACTTTCAAAAACAACAGCAGAAAGGAAGATATTGCAGCTTTGTATCTTCAGAGCAATCAGAGCCACACCTATCGATGGCTACAGCCCACAATCCAGCAACAGCCTCCATCATACAAGTGAGAAGTTTTTGCTATTTGTAATTTAAATACAACTTCATTAATTTACAGGTTTGCTAAGAAGGGGACACATCTAATTAATGGCATTCATGGGGAAGCTTAAATTGGTGTGCATATCTGAAATACACAGATGTATACATACACTCAAATAAGATGAACCGCAGTTTTCTGTGTCTGCCCGGCATCTCGGCCTTGCAATGACACCATTCTCTGCTTCATTCTTGACTTGTGTTGGATGCATTTGCCTTTTGCCTTTCAGTTTTGGCAAATCCATCTTTGTCCTTATGCTACAAAGAGAGACTAAAAAAAAGTTGGATTCACCACTGTAGTATTCCTCACTTCTTACTCCTTGCCACATTCCCATTTAGCTGTCTTCTAAACTCAGTGTGTCAGTCTTTAATTTCTCTTCAGTCTTCTAATATTTTGTTGCCAGAATTTCAGTCTTGCCTATCCTGTCTATTCATAACCAACCAGAAAGTTCTTACTCAAGATGAAGTGACCTGTGTTTCATCTTACAGTATTTTCAACATATTTATCCTACAGGTATTTCCTCAGTCCATGTTTTTGTAAGTTCTGGGTGAAACAGCCTTGTACTTTAAGTATTTCTCCCAATTCTGGAAAAAAACCCCAACCATTATACTAACAGAAACTGTACTGGTGAGAAACTCACCTTGTTACACCATTCCCATTTTGTAAGAATGGTTAACTGCGTTTGTGAGCAGCCTGAAAATACATATTATTGGTGATACATATTGTCAGTATTCCATCGCTGTTAGAGTCTCCTTTACATTTGCAGCTGATCATTAATTATTATCACCCTTCCTATATAAAATACAGTAGTGAAAACAGGTCAAGTTTGATAGACTCTGTCTTGAAGACCAGCTTCCCAAGGCAACAATTTTCCTGTTACTAGTGAGGGGTTTGACCTCTCTCCCCCAAGGGCAGCTTGGCTCCAGCTCCCCAGCTGGTACAGGGCACAGTTTATATTATCACACTGATGGGCCCTGACAGCCCCAAGTCGGGCACCTTACGTATTGTCGCAACTTTACTCCTCTCGAGCTACCTAACATACAAATACACACACAGAGAAGAATTTCTCCAGGACCTCCCAGAGAGGAATTCAGTGAGGCAGAGCGCTCGCTTCGCTAACAGATGCCACGGGCTGCCATAAGCAATCCCTTGCTGAACTCGCTCCCGCCCTTTCCCCTCCCGTAGCTGCGCTGGCTGTTCGCGGCGCAGCCCCCGCACGCGATGGCTATTGTCGAACCGAGCGCAGGGGCCAGGAGAGAGCCTTTCATCGCCCCACCGCTCTCCGAAGAAACCTTAAAAGCACTCCGCCAACACAATACGCGACCTGCCTCTGCTCATTTTCTTGCCTCTGCCTCTTTGTGTCTCTGCGCGTTAGATAACGCCGAGATCAGAAACGGTACTTCAGTCATAAAATCATTATTTAAATTTTTTGTGTAGGACGAAGGAGAAAGAAAACACAGTTACACGTACCAGACAAACACGCGCACACGCGCCTCATCTCTCATTCAAGGCGAACATTTCACAGTCAGTTTCTTGGCATTTTATGTGAATATAAATTAAGTCTAACCGGGTTTTATGCGGAATATGTCAACCATGTCATACATAAAGCTGCATATCACAGTCTTTCAGGAGCAACAAAATGGTGAAACAAACATATCGGGGCTCCTGACTACCTTCAAGCGCTGCTGAGTAATCTGCGGAGGCTCGCGACCGATGTCGTGTCATTTAGCTCTTTGATAATAACCTTGGACACGCAAGACACTCCTTCCCCCCCCCACCCCTTCCCCACCTCAGCGTGAGCTGCTGCGGCAGAGCCTGCCTCCTGAGCGGGCAGGCGGCCACCTCCGCCCCACGCGCTCCTGCCGTACCGGCCCTGCCCTGCCCACCAGTCCTTCGGGTGCTCGATGGCACGACTGCCAGCGCTGTAAAGACTCTGCACGTCGACTCCCGGCACTAACGCTGCTATGCCGGGTTGGGGGCAAATCGTGGTTTGTCTCTTCAGCTCTCTCTAAATGTTTTTAACCTTAAGAAGCACCTTTTGCACTACATCGCCAGGCAGAAAAGTTGAAGATTATGATAATTTTCTGTTATTCTTCTCCGGCCACGTCTGATACTTTCTTATCTGCATTTCTTTTGCCGAAGACATTTGCCGATCTTAAACCTGGCTTGAATGAATAGCAATTGTTCCCTTCTGGTTTTGAAGGTACTTTGTTTGTCTACCCCATTCACTGGCCTGAAATCAGCAAGGCCTCAGATGGCTGTTGCTATGGCAACTCTGTTCATTCAACACTGGCATATAATGAAGACAATGTGTTTTCCATTTAGATGAGTTTTAGAGCAAAAGAGAGAAGACTCCTGCTTAACAGTCCCTGAGAATGCCAGGGTAATATAATCAGGGGTTCTGTAGTACCAGTAAAACCAGGATGTGCGACTGAAAGAGGGAAAGAAAGAAAGTTACGTTGGCATTTCACAATAATTACAGCACTGGGCAAATTAATCAACAGTGTGACTGCAATTCTTTACTCTTTAAGATCTTCTACACCAAGAATAATTCAGAAACAAATGTTTTGCTCATACTTCTACCTAGCAAAGTGGCCATTTGGACACTACTGACCTGCTAATAAGACACCTCAGAGCTTCTTTCTCTCTCTGCGTGTTTCCTTAAGCAAAGGTGCCCTTTGAAAGCACAGTTGAGATGTATGGGTGTGTGCTTATTTTTAAAACAAGTTTTCACAAACACCAACAGGCAGAATTACCCATGCAACAATTTTCTCTGCCTCTGCTCATCTGCTGGGTACTGGCCACAGATCCGTGCCACTCGCAGAAACAAGGAACAGAGTTATTAAAGAATTCTTTGAATACAGATATGATTCATTTTTCTCATCTATGCCCTAAGTATTTTTACCTACCTCAGTTACATGAAAAATAACTGTAACTTACTGTGTCAGGAGAGAAGCAGCAAAAAGGGCTCTGCTCACCAGGAGGAAGATGCGTGGGGAAAGGCTGCTCCTGTCACCCACTGGGGCTTGCCGTGCAATTACTGCTGTGTATCCTTACAGAAGGCCACTACTGAACAGGGTCTTTTAAGAAAGATTCTTACAAACACAAACATTTCCAAAAAACACACCACAGAAACTTGTTTACTCCTTTAATCCACGAAGTCCGGACATCTCCTTTCTCTCCCGATTCTCCTTCCTTCTCTCTTGCCCTCCCACAAGCCCTTTTCTAACTTCTAACCTGGTTATCTTGTGGGCTTCACTCCGGAAAAGAAAATAGTGATTTTTGAGATCCCCAGCAATAACAGCCCCAAAGAGGAAAATGGAAACTAGGCATTATAAGATCTTCTATTTACAGTGGAAACAGTGACTTGAAAAGATTTCTCTTTTCCACTGTTTTTGCAGAGCAGCAGGGAGCAAACACTTCCTGAAGGGAATGCCAGTTTTCCAAACTCAAATGAAGTCCAATGTTATAAAATTCTTCAAACAGGAAACATCATGTTTTCAGTTGACGTGTCCTTCGTTTAATCAGGTTATCTTCTCCTTATTTTGTTCCAAGAAGATGGCTGGTTTTCAAACTAAGTCTTTTTTTCAAATGGCTAAGTACAAAAGACTAACATCAAGCTGGAGTAAAGGTACAGGACCTATATTTATCTAATTTCAAGTTGTTTGGGTTGGTTTTTTTTTCCATTGCTGAAGTTAAGATTACCAGGAATAAGGAAATGGCCCATTTTAATACACAGGCAGCTCTCTTTGCACATGGAAGGGAAGAGGAATCAAAGTAGAGAAATCCCGGGGATTCTCAGTGATTTCAGTCTTTGCATAACAGCAATTTGTGAAATTGTGCACATTCAACTGTGACATGCAAACCGTCCCAGGATTTCAAAAAGCTGTGCCACCAGCTTGCTTAAAATTTCTGGAAACAAAACATAATATTCTCCACATTGATATCCACAGCAAGATGTCTGATATTTTTAATTATCGCCTAAACATAAGGTTTACACAGGTGGAGCCAACTAATATTTCTCTGTTATCCAAGGGAGCTGGGCTTGGTGGATTATAAAACTTGGTGACTACCCATATATTTTGTAACACTATCTAAGGAGGAGCAAGATGTATGTCAAGATCTGTGTTTGTTCCTCTGCACTTCTACAGCTGAAGAAAGCACTCATGTTTATGTCTGTCAGATCTTTTCTGGCTCTTCACTTGTGCTGACAGCCTACAGCCTTGCTTCAGTTCCTACAAAGCTCAAAACCTACAGCTGCGCTAGCTGGCATGCCTTTTCTCGTTCCTCTCCTCCACCCCTTATCTCCCCCTCTCCAACCCCCCTATCTTTATTTCTAAACATTTTTTTTTTCCTCTCTCTAGATCAAAAGCATATAGTCACCAAACCTGACGGGGCTCCAGGATGAGACAAAGACTGAATTTTAAGGCATGACTACAAATACGTTGTACATGCACTTGCACACGCACACTTTCCCCTTCCCATTTCAAACAACTACCCTGAAGACCAGCTATTGCACTGATCTCACTTACTGTCAGAATACTGAAAAAACAGCCATCATTTGTGGAAGGAAGACAGCAATATAAATCAAGACAAGCCCAGAGTACTTGAATGTAGATTCATTGTCACTTCAGACCTTGAGACGTAGCTCTTTGGCTCCTGCTAGCTAAATTGAGATTCAAGGTTATAATTCCCCTCATGAAACGATGGGCGAACCCATTTTGTAGTGTCAGCCCAACCAAAGGGCAGTGTTCTTTAAATCCAGTAACACAAGTTTCTTTAAAATACTGTAAGAAATAACGGCGGTTCTTACAGAAAGCTATTTCCTAAACTTTACAAAACCACAACCAGCTTTTTAATTTCAGGGCCCGCACAAAGAACTGTGTCGCAGAGTAGCGGTACTGGCAAATAAAGTTATGTTGAAGCTTTTCAAGTGTTCGAGGTAAACCTCACAATAGCATTCAGGTCAAACTACTCCCTAAAGGATTCATTTGTTTTCTTTCCGCCTCTCTCCTCTGGGGGCAAAACTACCGTAGGAAGAGCGGTGAGTGGGGCAGAGCTGTAAAAGAGCAGGATGCGAACCCAAGGAGTAGAGCGTGAAACAGCAGAGGGTTCAAAAGGGGAAATTTGCTCGTTTTCCTAGATTCACAATGTCCCTGTTAATCCTCACAGACAAGACAGCGGCAGTAAGCACTACTCCCTCAGAAACAAAAGCACTTTCAACGAGATTCGGCAACGAATCCACAGTGTACTTCAGTATCGCTTGTCAGTGTCTGCACCAGCCTGGCGTCTCAAGGCTGCCGGCACAGAGCAGCGCACCAGCGCAGGAAGCGCTGCAGGGGCCTGACTGTAAATGTGAGTAATCCCACAAACATCGAGGGATTATTTTCCATGGTTCAGCCATCTCAGTCCTCGCACGCGAGGTGGGGGAGAGGATAAAGCGGTTCTGCAGCCTGGAACGCGACGTGTGTGCATCCAGCTGTCGGGCAAGGGGCTGGCACCAGCCTGGCGGCAGGAAGAGGCGGCCTAGCGGGGCTCCCTCGGGCAGCCACGACGCTGCAGGCCGCAGCGCAGGCAGAGCCCAACCTCGCAGGCTGGGCTCCTGTGCCCTGCTGCCAGCAGGTGAGGAAAAGGGAAACAAATCCCAGTGAGATCTTTCGGGCTTATCGCCTTATGCCCTGCACAGGAAAAGGAATCACTGGAAGATGAGGCACAGCAGGGTTGCTGCTTTTTGAGGTACTTCAGATTCCTAACTCCTTTGATCCACCCTGATTTTCATAAACCTGTGCTTTCCTCAGCAGTGATGCTGCTCTGCAAAAGGCCCAGCACGGATGCAGCCCCTGTGCTGAGGGGAGCGGGGAAGCCCCCCTGGTCCCAGGCTGGCAGCAGGAGAATAAAAGACAGAAACACTGGATTTCAATAAGCAGAAGGCCAAATCCCTTGAAGGAGAGGCAGGCACAGGGCAAAACATGGAAAGATGGAGCACACCTTTAGAAGGAAAAGTAGCACTGAATCCTTAAAAGGTAATGCTGGGAATTCCTGGTGCAGATGATACTAAAGCTGAAAAATTCTGATTTATAAAAACAAAAGGAAGTAATTTATTAGCTGATGTTTATTGGCGCCATTCCACCTGCTTCCACAACACTGTGACAACGTATATTGGCTTCTGATCTGTCCCAAAGTAGCAGTAGCAGTTTTTTAATCTGCACCAAGACACTGCAGGTTCTCGAAAAAGAAAATACTCTCTTTATATTTTAAGAAATGTCTTTCCTTTTATCATGCATGTATAGTGGCTAGCAAACTGCAGCCAGGTCATAGGTGTGGTGCCTCCCAGTAATACCATAAATAACTGAAAGAATTGTTCCAGCACAAATAGTTCAAACAGTGAAAATAAATTTGTTCTTCTCCCTAATGCACTAACAAATGGCAACAACAGAAGCAGCAGCATACATTTGATGATTCAATGTTTACACAATTACAGTGTTTGCAAAATTTGCCAGGGAACTTTTAAAATTCAGACAAAAAGAAAAATGTTTTCATTTAAGAAGTTTCAACTGTCTGTAGGCAAGCTGATTAGCCCTTAAATGACCAGACTCACCCTGTACTGGTTTTGTTAGGAGGAACAGCTGAATACAGAACGCTGTTCTGCTGAATACCCACTCAGAATATGACATGTTCAAGTAAAATTAATTAGAAGTACTTTCTCCCCCCATCATGTTCACAAACATAGATGCCATTCCATAAATTCTTCCTTATCTCAGGAAAAATTACAGAGCAAACTGGAAGGCAAACTGGAAGCTGAGACTTTTCAACCAAACAACAAGAATTTTCATTCAAATTCTATAGATACATACAGAAGTCAGCAGAATCTATGTCTTCATGAAGTAATTAATTAAATATTAAGCACAAAGTTCTTAACATTCTACATTCTTGCTAACCATAATGTGACAGTCACCAGTATAATAAAAATTTTGAGTAACAGGTAATTTTATTTTTTTTTTGGTAGGGAAGGGGATTTACTCAGGTACGTGTTCAGTAGCTCTACGTTATTCCTTCTGCATTACAACACGGTGCACCAGCTCACAAGTGCTGTCTAATAAAGATATTACAGCGCTAGCAAACATCATGGCTAAACTAAATCCTAATGTAAACTACTGTTAGAGGGGTATTACATTGTTTTCATTTGCTCCGAGTTGCAGACTTTAGGATAATAATATTGCTCGGTAATAGCGATAGCTTAATTTCATGTTGTAACACCCAAATGACTTTATTGTTTCACTCCCATTCCAATTCCAATAGCTATTACCATTTAAACACCTGTATTATCAAAGTGTTGTGGTTGAGTACCTTCTGGATAATTTACTTATGCTGCAAAAGACTAATTCAAAAGGAAGGTATATATTTCTCTAACTCTTGCACCATTTATCTTTTTAGCATAAGCAGAATCCATCAGA
The DNA here is from genome assembly GCA_025331215.1 of Actenoides lindsayi. NCBI lineage: Eukaryota > Metazoa > Chordata > Aves > Coraciiformes > Alcedinidae > Actenoides > Actenoides lindsayi. The sequence continues at coordinate 30,981 of WTSP01010564.1, forward strand.
AAAGCCCGTGTTGATTAAAGTAAACAGCCTCCACTCATACTTCAGTTCATGTGCAGGGATATCTTTCCTTCAACATGATGACAAGGGAGAGGGAGAAAGAGAGGGACAGAAAAAAAAAAAAAAGATTACTTTTTTACTTTTGGAAGTATTTCTAAAAACTTTTCAGAGCAGCACATCCTTGCTGGACACAATTAAGAACTTAAAGTTTCTCATACAGATGTGTCCAAGTACTACATTTAGATCAATGGTCTACCAATGTAGGAACTGACTGCTTCCTCCATGGAGGCAGGCAACAGCATACACATCTTAATTTCCTGAGTGACTGAAGTTAAATTCTTATACACCAGGCAACTTGGACACCAAAAGAACAGGATAAGCAATAAGAGTAATATACAGCTTCACAGATAAAATATACCCCTTCAGTCTTCAATGACATCAGTGGACCAGACCTGCTCAAAAAATTCCACTTGTCATTGATAAATATATTAAGATTGCATTAAAACATCTTAAATAATTTTTAGGTTTCCTGTAGTGATTATGTTTGGGAGACAAAAAAACCCCAAACAAACAAAAACAAAAAAACCCACGCTTCCCTTAACCCTTTCTATTCCATACTGTGCGCTTTGGTCTTGCTTCAGGACTCAAATAAATGTGATCTTTACAGACTGTTAGCCATATGACTGGACAATTTACAATTGAGAAAATTGAGCAAGTGACATTATATAAAAATATTATTCAAGATCTACAAGATACCACAAGAAAGCTGTGCACTGAGATCTAACAGTACAAGAAAAAAATTAATTAAAAAAAAATAAAATTCTCTTTTCCAATCCAAAATATTTTAGGCAAGTCTGACAAAATACCAAGTTCCCCACTGCTTTTCTGAAAAAATCGTCATCTTGATATCTACCAACAAATGCATACTAAGGCTCTGTGAACTTTTGCAGTTAGTATGGAATGCAGAGAAGCAATTTTCAATTGGAAGTTCTCCCTGTTGAAGTTTCCATTAGGGATATTCACACACCTTCCTTATAACATTGTAGGGTTTTTTTCGGTTATGTAGCTAAATGAGAAGAGTTTTAATATAAACAGAAAATGTTTGTGCTTCAAGCACCATGAAACGTAAAGGTTAACTCTCTCTGGTTAAGAGGTGTCTGAGCTATGTCTCTGTCTCCAAATATTTGGGTAAGCATGTCAATAAAAGACCTCAACTGCCAACATTCAAGTTCATGTTCTCTTTTTGCCAATTCCAGTAAGATTCAGTAGGACTTTGCCAAGCTAAAACTGGTTCCTAATACATCCAGCTAACCACCTCTGATTAAAAGACTAAAACCATTGTTTGTAGAGTGTACATTTCACTGATCTACTCACCCACTACATGGATGCTTATCCTTATTCAACTAATATGGCAAGGCTAAAGAAAAAGTTTACGCAACTGGTATTTAAAATTTTTGATTTATTTAAAGAAAACATAGTTTTAAAAGACAAAGCATATTCTGAGGTGTTCAGTAAAAGCTCATACCCTTAACAGCTTTGTTGCAGAAGACAGGATAATTCAGAGCATTTATTATTTATTTTTATTATATATTATTATTAACTCAAGGACTCTTGAGTTCAATACCTGTTTGTGGCACTGACTCACAACATGTCCTTAGGTAAGTGGCCTAATTATTCTGTGCCTTATTTTGTTGTGGGCAAAATCTTTTCTACCAGAAATGATGGAAATGAATTTTTGAGATGCTTGGATCTAAATCCCTTCTAAAACCATTGAAAAATAGGCTAGCAGTATCTAGACATGGAAACGGAAAGCAACTTATTAACTATGATTAAATTCTTCCTGACACCAACGGGAAGAGATTTATATTAACTGAACTATATGCTCAAGAGTTTCATTTTTGTTTTAAATCTCTTTCACATGTGCTGTCATTCAGGTAATTTTCTTTGCTATCACCCACCAAATATGTTGGGAAAGGACATAAAGGGGTGAGGAAGATGAACGGGGTGGTGGGGTGGGGAGGGGAATTAAAATAAAATCATTGTTTCTATGCGGTACTCAAACCTTGACATTGATTAGTAAGTCAGGATCAATAGTAATTTCTCCCATATATATTGTTGTTGCCATAGTATAAAGTACAGTCATTATTTCCATAGTCCAATATCTAGGCTTATACTCAAAACAGGAAGATGTTTATAGAACATCTTTGCAGGGAAAAAAAAGATTTATTTCCACTGCTTCTAATTAACAGTATTGACCAAATGATGGTAGTTCATTTGTTCTACTACATAGACAACAACTGCCCTCTAGTTAAAAATATAAGTTATATTCGTTTTTGATTTCCATTTTCAAAGGTATGTTTATGGAATGTTTAAATCTGTACCATTTTTCCCTAGCACACATAATGACTAGTGTGTGTTCTCTCTTGTGCTCCCCCCACTTGCCCACTCTATTCACTCTCCATCCTGAACCTACCTTATAATTATAAATGTAATTAGAAATTTACATTAGAATTTAGGTATCTGTGTGAGTGTCCATGTATAACAAGTGGAATCACGAACTTAACACCATGAAAAAACTAACACTGAATTTCTTTGCTTGTCCTAAGAAATGCATAAACTTGGTTTGGACCATGGGAAAAGACAAGGATGGGGGATGCAGCCCAAATGGCTGGGAATGGCTTTTGAAAATATTATTTCTTCTCCTAGTGTAGAAAAAATAATATTGCATTTGTTAGTCAGAGAAAAAACAACTAATTCAGTTCACTATTATTTTTTAGTATGGCAGCTTCAAGGAAACTAACACATCCTGACCAGTCTCCTACAAAGAAAAAAACAGAATCAAACTTGAAGGAAGGCATCGCGTCCTATTTTGGAGCTTTCTGATCCTCTCTGAGCCAACTCAAACTCTGGATATCAAAGTGGTTGGCACCGTGGCCGCTGGGCACAACCCAGGGTTCAGCAGGCTTCCCTGGGGCAGGATGGTGGAATGACACATGCCAGAACAGTCATCTCACCCACGTGCATCTTGCCCACCTCGGATACACCACGTAAGTGCACGCAGGAATTTTTGGCATCTGGAACTCAGTTGTTATTCAAAAGTTGCAAGTGCATGCAAACATCTTTGTTCTGATGTAATCGTGAGACTAAAACACAAAGTAAAAAAACTAACCCTGATTCGTAAAAAACACCTGATGGAAGCACACACAGTGTTTTCCTTTTCTCACTCTCCAGAAGGAACAGCAACACTACAGCACACATTTCCACGGGAAGAAAGCCAGACAAAAACTTTGATTTTTGTCACTCTCTCCAATACTCTTAGAGCACTCACATGGCTTTCTTCCCAGCTAGAGCCAGTTCTTGCTGGAAATGAGCTGATAACTTCATCTGCTTCTCAAAGCAAGGCGAGTTACCTGAGCTCTCACTAGTAGCTATCCTGTGATAAAGGCAGTACCGAGCAAACTGATGTTCCTATTTAAAGCAGCAAAGCAGAAAATGTACCCTACGTACACTGGCCAGAGAAGATTTTGGCATATATGTCAGCAACACCCAAAGAACAGTTCAGTATAAGATTCCGTGAAGTCTGGCCAGAGATGGCAGACGCTTACAATGTGACAGATGAATGTGATTAGTGCTAAAGTTCAGCAAACCCTCTGCAAATGCACAGGTTATTAACTGCATGGCAGCTTCCTGCAACGCAGAACAACGCTACTGGTTAGCCCAGTAACCTCTCACGTCACATGCACTGCCATGACCTGTGTGCAGCGAGGGAGCGCCCCTACCACGACCGGCCAGGGCTCCCCCAGCATCGCGCAGAGCAGCCCAGGCACGGGAGCCTTAGCCAGGCTGCACCTTCCCACCTCCCACTAACAGAAACCCTGTCAGGGCATAACAGAGATCAAATCTCACTCACGAAGTAATCCATAGTTTCTCACAGAGAAAAAAAACCCAGTATTTAGGAGATTCATTTCCCCCTTTGGTGCACACAGACTCGCTCAGATTAGTGCCTTCGATGGATGCCTGAAATGTTGCAGAGAAACACTTTCCCGTCCAGATCAGTATGTTCCAACCTGACTCTCTGGAAATCACATGGAGAGTTTTCAGCTGTAAGCACCACTTCTTGTACTGCATTATTTAATTACTGTAAAGGAGCTGGTCACAGACCTGATAAAGCACTGCAGTCCCTAATTCTCTTGACTCATACCTGACCTTCCAAGTGAAAAGATAAAGGAATCATTCTCAGTGGTAATTTGCCTAACTAAATTATAAGATAATTTTCTGCTGTTAGATAGTGCTTGTTTACCAGGAGTCACAAAGCTAAACAAAAAAGCTTTAAACTTCTTTAACACTCCAAGTTTTCACTTAACTCTGGGCAGCAAAATAATTTAATTTCTCAGTGTCAATAGCATTTCTGCAGGTTATCCAATCTGAACTTTACACATAGCTCTAATTCTTTACTAATATTGCCAGAAATGAGGGGGGGGGGGGGATCGACTGTTTCTTACTCATTTCTCATTTCCAAGGAAGTGGAGATAAATTGTGCACCTGTTAGAACAACATGATTTAAAACTTTACAACAGAATGAAGCTCCTGTTGTACCATCTGGTTAATAAGCTGTCAGTTCATTTATTAAGAACTATAGAGATCTGATGGAATCTGGGGAAGCAGCTGACAGCCCATCATATTTCTAATTCTAAGGTACATCCTGTCTTTCAGTAAAGTTTGAATAAAACAATTCCCCGTGCCAGGATTGCAAGTGAGCTATACAAAGAACAAAGGCACTTGGGAGGAAGCTTGTAAAGATCTAAAGCTTTGTGGAGTACCTAGAGAAATGTATCTATAACCAGACACAGAACCACTCTCATTTCCCCCGCTACCCTCCCTAGTGCATTTTCTCCCATCCCTCCTCCATGCCATACTACGTTCTTCAGCACAAAGATGTTTTGAAGCAGGTTTACAGAAGGTAATCACTGTTGAAGGGAGGGAGGAAGGGAGGGAGGGAGGAAGGGAAGGAGTTTTTCATCTCCAAGGCTAAATGGATGGAGCTAATCTTAATGGATAGCATCTGCAACTGTTCTCAGGCAGAGGGGAGGGTTTGGACTAGCCGAAGAATAAAAACAAATCTCAGCTTAAGCCTCAGAAAAAATGGTGGGGACAGAGGGAAAGAAGAAAACCTTAAGAGCTGTGATTCTCGACTGTCCAAAGTATCCTTGGGGAAAAAAAAAACAAACCAAAAAAGCCTAACCTTACAAGAGCTGAAAGTGACAAAAATGTAACTTTTAGTACCCTTATTGGATGTTTTACTACATCCTCGCTGGGATCTTCATTAAAATCCCGTTTAAGATTAAGTCAGTGGCTGTTTGCTGCAATGGTAAATTGGCATCCCTGAGATGCTGTTCCATGCGATTTAAAAAGCACACCTAGCACTGCCAGCAACTGTAGCTTTTTCAGCTTGGGTATCCCTGGGGTTTTGTTTTCATTTTTTAAGGAGACTGCAACAAACCTTTTGATTGAAAATATTACTGACTGTTAGGAAATACTTTCTGTGCGAGGAGCACAGGTGTGCAGCACTAGCCTGTGGGACCAACGCTGACACAAGCAACTCTTCTGCTCTGACAAAACAGCATCACTATCACTGCTAATGTGATCGCTGGGATCAGGGGAACCAGTTCTATTTCTGAACGTTTCAAGTGCAACTATAAGCTTTTTCGGAATGCAGAAAAGCCTAACACAGTCTTCCTCGTATTGCAGAGATGCTAGAAGACCACATTTGAATAATGTTCAGACATATGTAAAAGATCCAAGTCCATCTGCTGCTGAAGTCTTCACAGGCCTCAGCTTTATTTTCAAGCTTGTCAACTGGCAGGAACAAAATAATTTCACCTTCGTTGGTAGGACAAACACTAAGTCACAAAAAAAAAATCCAGCGATTTCCCAAAAAACCCACAAGAAAGTCCAACAAAGCCAAAACTGAAGCTACTTATCCTGGTCAGAACAGACCAATCAATCACAACAACACCTACTACTAACGTTTGTCACAGAAGAGAGTTTTGCCAAGATCCTTTGACTTAACCAGTCTCCAAAACACTTGGAGTTCCTGGAGCTGGCTCAATCTCCAGAGCATGACTAGTCCTTTTTCAGCTACTCGAGTGACATCATAGCTCTGAGTTAGGACTGCACTATTGTACATGACTAGGACCAGACTAAGTACTGTGCAAAATACCATCAAGAGTAAAGTTAAACACGTGTTCACGTGCTCTTCTAAACTCGTCTGCACAGCGAGGTGAGTAAATAGTTTTGCAACTCAAAAATCTCTAAACCTTTACCAGCTCTTTTAATCCGTAATGTTTTAGACACTATTATTTAAATGGACAAAATTTAGTTCTTTTACATAAAAAATGAGCATACTGATTTCATCATTATCATAAAGATATAAGCGTGTTTCCCTTTTCGTAACTGTAGGTAATGCACAAGGGGCAAGAACTTGCAGAGATTTTATCATCAAGCAGTATATATAACAGCACTTCTCAAATCTGCAGTTTATTCTCTGCCTTAAAACCAGAACAAAGATATTTTTTAGAAGCTCATCAGGCGGAATGAACCTTGATGAAAATTCCACACAGGCAGCTTTCTGCTTGCATGCAGCTCCTTGTTGGATCAGCACCCAGGATTAACGATTTACAGAGGCTTTCCTGATGAAATAAAGTTCCTTCAGAAAACATGGGTTGAATATGAGATTTTTTTTTTTCATAGTGATGCTTCCTGCCTTAGGATACTGAAAGCTTCACAGGTCCAATAACTAGCAGTATGCATGACTTGCTCCCGAGTCAATGACTAACATAAGCCAGGGTCTTGGTCAGGACCGCCCTACCACTGCAACTCCTCAGAGCTCAAGCAACAATGCAGGAGTGCTAATGCTTTTGGTACAGAATGGGGTTGTAGACAAAGCTACTGAGAAATGGAAAGATGACAGCATTCTGCTTCATTTAACAGACACCAGTCTCAGAGCAGCTTTTTCTAAAACTCTTTCGTTCGTAGCAAATATGAAAAACTTTGGATTTCCAGTTCATTTGGGGTGGAAAGGCAGACTGCCTGAAAAATCTTATTTTTCATATATTTCTCCATTATAAAATGATGAATTTTAAAGGTCTTAAACTCCCCATGTATTGTTATAAACATGGGATGACAACTTCTATGAGAATAATCAAAGTGTACACAATATTTTAAACACATTACCATCACCTTTTACAATGTTGAGGTGCTAATGGGGTTAAATGTTTAAAGAACTGCTTCAAGTCAGAGAGCAGAATGCTGTTCAGAACCTTGTGCTTAATATGTCTGCCGTTCACATAGAAGCGTGTCAGCCAGTCTCCTCTTAAATCACTTCCATAACTTCAGTGTTCCAGATTTACTGGGAATAGCAATGCGGAGAGGGGGGGAAGAAAGAGTAGAAGAAACCAAAATCACTGTTCAGATCTCAAAATGTTTTAAAATACATTTTACGTATCACAGCAAGTTGAGTTTTTTCAAAACTCCACAGGTGCATCTTTTTTCAGACACCATTAAATGCCACGAGCGCTACGTAAACCTCCAAACTCTCAGAGGTTTGGGCTGGCTTCCAGTTGACATACTTACCAGCATCTCTCTGGTCTAGAAAATCTGGGAGAGTTTCAATTCTTCCTGGTTCCCAAATGCTCACAAATGTTTCAAGAATAGCCTTTTCTGTGCCATTGCTCTTTCCTCTTCCAAACAAACCCAGCAGTTCAGAGGCATGTGAAAAAGCTGTAAAATGCCTCTTGTACCTTCCTCAACCACCTAAAAAGGATCAAGGTTTTGGCTAAAGGTTTGCTTCTTGAAGCAGGACACACAACGGTAACCAATGACGAGCATTACGAATGCTCTTTGCAAAACTTCACCTCCCATTACAGCCTAAATTGGAGCATCTAAATCTCTTCTGCGGGGGGTTGCAAAATCTTGTTGCACTTGCACCTCTTACAGCGAAGGTCAGAACCTAGCAGTCACCCGTTATGCTATCTCATTTACAAAAAAAAAAAAAAAGATATCTTTTTCCACATTTGCTTCAAAGGAGTTATTGAAGCCAATAGCCCATTTGTACCTCTAACCTTCTGATAACCTTGCAACAACACCACTGCCCTGCGAGCAACTGGGCCTTGCTGCTCATTGATTTCGGCAAGAAGCAGGTTTTGCACGAGGATGCGTTATCTTCTCAAGACTGAGAAAGAGTTATAGAATGAAGCTTTGATAAAAATCAGCTCTTGAAAGCAGTTACAGGATAAACTCAAAGGTCTGCAAAACTGAGGCAACAAATTGGTTTAACACCATGTTTGATATAGTACCTACTGAGGCCAAAACATTCCACCGCATCGTGACTAATTTCAGCACATGCTGTGTTCCTGTGCTTGGCCTCAACTATAGACACCTTGTGTTTGAGAAATTAGGAGATAACCTAAACTTTTTCTGATCATGTAACAAAACAGCGATCGTGGAAGAATTTTATTTCATGAAGAGAAGAAATTTCAACAAAAATAGGTTGTTTAAAACAAACAAAAAGAAAATGTAGAGGCTTTTGCTGCCAGTGACTCAAAATTTACTTTTTTTTTTCCTAAATCATCCACAAGTACTTCACGGCAGCCTGTAATGATTTCAGCCTGTGCTGGAACACGTTCCCACTGAAAACCATCGCTGCAACATCATCCTTCTGTAGCAGTCTCAGCTCAAGGCTGAACTTATAAGGTACCACAGAGAGATCGCTACTACAAAGTCTATTCTGTCAGCACTGTTCTGGGGTTTACCTTCCGACGTCGGCCTGCCATTCACAGCAGGTCAGCAGCTGCTTGGTGAGCAGCTCTGCCAGCCCTGCTGCTGCACAGCGAGCTCCTGAGAAAGGGACCGGACAGCTTGAGGTGAAACCAGCTCTGCCACCCCAAGACAAGCCGTGCTGCCTCGTGAATCACGGCCATTAGCCACGCTTACACAACACAAGCACCGCGTCTTTGAACAGCAGCCCACTTAGCTGGGGACCAGCTGCACGGTAACTTTTACAAAGGTGCTCATTAAAAGTCTCCGTTTCCTTTTGTCTTTTGGGTCTGGTAGCGCTCCCATACCAGCCTGCTTTTGAAAAATCACACTCACTGCTTCCGTGAAAGCTTTGGCTGCTGGAAGAATAAGGTGGGTTGTCTAAGCAACGTTTGGGGCCTTTCCAAACAGCTGATCGTAGCTGAAAGCCAGCGCGGTTGCAATATGGCACGTCCCCGCTAATACGGGCACCACGCGACGCTTTGAGTGTGTGATGGCAAACACCTTATTAAATCTGCCCGTGTTACAGCAACGCTCTAAGTTCGTGACCTACTTTTGCTTTACAAACATACCCCAAAAACGCACCTGTGCCGCCAATCTAAAAAGCCAAGAACCAAAGGTAGTGCTCTTACTGCGCTTTTAGACAGTGGGACTGAGGGACTCGCCAGAGGTCCCACAGCTCTCGCAGCAACACTTTGCTAGCAGCTTAAGCACAAAGCCCCCGTGCCCACCGTGACACCAGAGGACCCCCTGTTTGCTGGCTGTGCCAGTCTGATCCGTGGTCCCCACTGCCGAAGAACCGCTGCTCCGAGGGCTCTAAGCCAGTGGTGAAGTGAAAGAACCCCAAATTTGTCAGTAAACCAGTCAGCATCTTGCTAACACCACCTTCAGATTAAATTGTATTCAGAAAGTAATTATCAGCAAAGACCTTAGCCAATCCCCTCACTGCCGTTACCAAAGTCATGCCCAAGGAACAAACAGGGACAGCACAGGAGTGTTATTTAAACTACTTTGAATCACATGAACGTTACGCTGTATTCATGTCACGTATGTTCTCTTTCTCATGTCTTAATTTTTTATGTTTTAAATTACTGCATCACATGACATCTTTTAAAAGCTTCAACACATTAAGCAGCTTGACAGAAATATTATTGGAAAGGAGACTGTTGGCTCTGTGGAGGAGCATAGATTAGACTGACATATTTATCCTTTCTGACATTATAAAACACTTAAAAAGTAATCTTCCTTATGCTATTTTGAATTAAAGTGTTATTTTGTAATTAAAGAGCCAAGTCCTAGACTTAAGTGACTATCACCTGGAAATCTTATTTCTCTCGCTGTTTAAAATGTGGTAGTGTGTTGGTAGCAAAAACCTTGGAAAATGTAATTTCAGTGGCCTGAATGCCATAAAAACAAAAAAACCACAACACCCCAAACAAAAACACCAACACAAACCAAAAAAACTCTCTTCTAAAAAAACCCCAAAAAGCAAACACACAAAACCGAACAAAAAACACAAACAAAAAGCCAATCAATAATTTGAAAGCTTTTCCAGAGAAGAGCTGGCAGAATTGCAATCAGGAGCAAGCACGGTTTTCGTCCAGTGACAGGCAGATCCATGAAATCTGTATCATTAAATGCTGCAAAAGCCAGAGGTGAATCCTCCCAAATCAGCCGGGCTGCTAATCACACTGGGAGCAGGGAAAGAGCTCAGGCTGTGGCCAACCCCCCTGGCACAGCCCCTGCGACACGTCGCGTTACACAACGCGCTCTCCTCCCTCGTGGACCAGCAGCTTCTCCGCGCGGCAGCATCAGCAAGTGGCCTGGATGTGAGTCACTGAACTGGAAGGGAGAGTCCCCCATGTGAAGTTCCTTTCCAGTGTCAACACAAGCATGAAGGGTACCAGTTCAAAAGGAAAAGGTGAACTGGAACGAGAGTTTCATCGCATGGAAGAAGCCAGTTACTCCCCTGAAGCAGCGTGAGCGGTGCTTGTTAGCATGTATGTGGGTAACAGTTATCACATTGATCAGCTGCTTCTGAATGACAAGTCTTCCCCCGAGGAAGCACATATTGTGACTGCAACTTAAATACACAGCTTATACACCAACGCCCCTGCAAAATCTCTTGGTTCATCCAGGAGAATATACTGCAAATAATCGTATAGTGGGGTTTGTATTTTAGAACGCATTTGCAAAATTTGTCAAGGGCTCCGTAGGCACTCATAACATTTATCTGAATAAACAGCAAATTTCAAGTTAGGATTGTTCCTGCTGGCAGGAATCAGACTAGTAAGGCAACAGAGTAAAGGAACCTTTTTTGCAGCTGAGTTGGGCTCCAGAGCACAAGAACAACGTTAAAAAGAAATCCCCATCTCCATCAAAGGCTAGCGTTCCGGAAAAAAACCCAACAACCCTGCTGTCCTTATTTCTATTATTTGTTTTACAATGATATCTAAGACCCTTTGCCAGATACAAAAGCAAACTGCAACAAGCATTCTCCCAGCAGAGATTTATAATCTAATAACAGGATATGGCATAGGTGAAGAGACTTGTCCAAGGTCACATAGTAGATACACGGCACAAATAAGGATGTCAATACTTCCTGACACTCTCTCTAGTCCCTCGCCATCTAATTCACATTGCTTTCCTACACCTTTGATGACAAACAAGCAAAGAACCCATTTAGGGCAGCAGGAGGGGAGGATGATCCCACAGATGACTCTGAGCCTATTTTGCTGATGAAATAAAAGGTTTCCATTTATCCTTAAAGGGAATAGTTGCAGGTACAGTCTTTATTTGCCATCACCGCCGAATCGGGACAAATTACATTAATACATTTTATTTTACACAATAAATTTAATTCCACAACAAACACACGTAAAAATCCTTTTCCTCAAAGATCTTCCTTTTGTGATATTTGTATTGTTCCTAATTTTCAACAGACATGTTTTAAGGAGATCTAAAGCATTAAGAAACATAAGCTTAACTGTCTTCCTTCCCTGCCTGCCTTTGTTTACCATGTAAATTGCCACCCACACACTTTCCCATATAGAGCACAGTGGGGTACTATTCACCAGCACAGAGCTTCAGCAAATGCAGCTCCTGTCCCCAGCAGGAATAAGGTTATGCCTGGCGTTCACTCTAAGTCACATAAATTTATCTGGGGGTAACAGGAAAAAGAGGTCTGATAAGAGTCACTGAGCTAATCTGACTTAGGTCTAATGGACTTAAGGGCGGGGGAATGAAAGGAGATGCAGAACAGAAAATGCACAGAAAATAAGACAGTTTCCAGAGCAAGCCATTTTAACCCCATGAATCTGTATTTTACTGGCGTTCCTTAAGGACACACATAACCTACACACCCAAAAACACGTGAAATCCAGAAAATGAAACACAACCCAAAGATCCCGGACTGCGCAGGTCTGAACTCCTCAAAGCAACAGGAATCGCTGACAGAAATTTGAGGGGTCTTTGCTTTCAGAGCATTATTTTCTTCCCTTCGGGGAGCCTCAGCAAATGCTATGCAGCCTCAAACTCCATTTCTGAAGTGCTGCCCTATCACCGCACAGCCACTTGAGGAAGGCAGCAGCGGTGCTGACTCGCTGGGATAAGCCTCAGCGCTGATATTTGTCCGTGCTCGACATCCATCTGTGCGCCTCTGAGCCGGGGCTTGATCATACGGGAAACGAGCTCCAGGAGCAGCTCGGCAGGAGCTGCAGGAAGGAGAGGGGGTAGGGAAACCTTCACATGGCTCACTTTTCCTTCGGTTAAAGTGTTACCAACCTCGGGAGAATAAAAACTGTCAGACCTCTATGTTACAGCCTGCAGAGAAAAAAAACCCAACCAGAAACACACCCACACACATCCCTGCAAGTTTTGCACAGGTAAAAAAATTTTACTGCAAGACCTCAGTGCAAGGTTACTGCAGGAGAAGACAAGCACTGAAAAATAAAACATAAGTAAAGAGCAGAGCGAAACAGAACCAAAACCTTCCAGCTCCCCACTGCAGGTTCATCTCCTTTTGGAGGACCACATGGGCACACGTGCACGAGCAAAGCTCTGCTTTCCATAAGAAAACAAATCAATGCATGTTGCACCAACGTACACACCTATCACTGTGTGTGCACACACACCAAAGCTATGCTGTTACGTTTACAGAGCGAGAAAAAAAAAATAAATACTGATTTAAACCATACAAAAACTTAATCCAACGTGTACATCTGAGGATTTTCAGGAATCACTTCTCCAGTTATCTCCGTAATACCTTTTGTAATTTTGCATTTCCATGATGGGGGTATCCTTTGCAGGTTTCAATTAGTAGCCTTTACTGTCTGAAAGTCTTTACTTTAATCTAATTTTTTTTCCTCCAGTGAAATGCTTTGCCATTAAGCAAAATGGAGGATTAGGAATGATCACAATTAATGGAGCAAATGTTTGTATAATGAAATCATGCTTGTATCAGCAGGCGAAATGAGAGACTCACGATAGCCTTCTCCATTCTTGATTTCATATTGTGCAGCCTCAGATATTACAGGAAAACAATTAAGAGCTAAAGATTATCCCCTGGCTCCTGATCTGGCATTATACTCACTGAGGACAAACAGAAGTGATGTTATCCCAAGTGACATGTTAGGGAAGCTTAGAACTTATATTTTGTTCTGCCTCTTTCTTTCTCCCTCCCTTGAAAAGATTTGGGGGAGTGTGAGTTATTGAGAGATCTGACTGTCAAAGAGTTTTGTAGCTGAGGAATTAAAGAAATTTGTTCCTCATTGTCTAAATACCAAAATCTTTCAGAGAGATTGCAGTGTGCTTTTAGGTCCCTTTTCTGAAACACTTTCTTTTAGTATCAATTTCCAATTATTCTTTTCTCAAAATGTTTTAATCCAAGCACAAGAATGCATCTACAGATTAGACAAAGGGTTTACTGCACAGTCACAGCCAAGACACAATGTTGAAGGCCACCAGCTAACTGCAATATGAACAGCTACATGGGAGTTGCGCAGAGACTGCAGCTGCTGGAACATTTCAGAGTATTTCCTCAAAATCACCCCTCCAACTATTCCCAGGTTAGTTTTGCCCCTTCAGTGGCATCCCCTGCATACCATGTAAATTCCCACAAGGGAATAAATGAGGAGAGGTTGGATCTGGTTGAGAATTTAACGCGGTGGATTCTGGGGATGGCACTGTATCACTCTGTGCCTCTACTGGCAGTGTTAGCTTCTTCCACAGAGGAAAGGTCTAGATCTGCTCTCTCTCAAATCCAGACCCATTTGCATCTGAAGCTTCAATTTGGACTCAGTGTAATCTAATTAGAAGTAAAAACGTACAACTTGCACGCTAGTGCACCCACAGATGTTCAGCAGAAAAGCTAAAATGTAGACACACTGTCAAACTGAGATCTGTGCTCGCTCTGTGTTTGGGTTTACACCTTTGCCCATGCTGGAGGGCAGCGGTCCACAACTGACACCATCACTTACGTCCCTCATGTACAACCCCTAGTAGGCATGCCGACATGGCAGCTGGCTTCTCCAAGTCCTTTGCCCTCAGTGAAATCAACTGAGGAAAGCAGGTAGCCAGCTGCCATGAGCTCTTCCACCAGCAAGGAAGCCTGGATGCAGACCATCTCATGGTTCCCATAACCACCTGGCACACAAAAGTTCCTGTGCCAGCCTTGATGCACGGTGGTTCCCCTGCAACTTCCATGATAAAGGACTTCAGAGCATTTAAAAAAAAACGAAACCAAAAAACCAAATAAACAAAAAACCCCCACAAAACATGTCAATGAGGTCTCTGGGGACATCAGCTGCAAAATGACTTGTGGTAAAATCAGTTCTCTCGGCTACGCGCACAACAGCCTGTCTTTGGCCAGCAATGTGTGCAACCACCACATGAATTATTTTTATGGATGAATAGTGTTCTATAGTTCAAGTGTTCTCAACTACCCACCGAGTCAAACTATTCAGTGCAAACAAGTTCTTTCAGAAATTCTGGCCGTGTTTTGGCTGGTTCTTTTTGAATGGTCCAACAAAACAGATTAATCATTCATAAACATACACGGAAGAGGTTACAAATCCATTTCTAAGGTCAGCCTGGTGATTGCTCAGCTTTCCTACACGCTATTTCCTTTCCTGAGGTCTACGACTGGACACAAAACAGGCAGTACTGTTGCTACTCTAACTTCATAGCCAGAGAAAGAACAGTATCATGCTTCCCATTCTCCTTCATCCTCTATTCTCTCTCTCAAGAAAAGCCTCAAAACCAAAAATACGTCACAATATACATTTTCAGAACAACTACTTATGCTAGGATCTGTGGAACTCCCTCACTCAGTAACAAAGTGTAACAAAGAAGCCCTGCTTATCCATGGATTTCAGAAAGTATTATGACCCTAAGGATAATTTCATACACGAATTTAGTTCAATATTTTTGTGCTAGTCAATAGCTTTTATCTAGAGCTTATTCTCAAGCATTCATACACAACACTGCGTTGTTCACTATTCCTACGGTGTGGAAGTTTGTCACAATTCTTACCTTTTATTTTTAGCCAAGTACTTTCTATCCGGGTCTGAACCGGGGAGCAAGGAGAATAAATTTCTCTTAATCAATCAATGATGGCAGTGGTGGTGCACTCTAGTTTTTCATTCTGACTGCAGAGCAAAATTAAAAGCCATATTTTGCAAATGTACCCGTTATAGATTGCAGTGGCAGCTGGTGGGCTGCTGCTGAGACAGACCGTCTTCTCCCTTCCAGTCCCCTGTGACCGAGATGGGAGAATTACAGGACAGCACTAGCAGCTGCTGCCGCTGCCCCGGCAGCAGCAAGCCAAGGTCTCTGGAAAAATAATTGGGGAGGTGGGGGAAGGGAAAAAAGGGGGACAAAGAAGTTGGGGAGGGGAAGGCATTGCCAAGGCTGGCTGCACAAACAACGCGCTGCACCTTGCCCTCCAAAGAAACAATCGAGCTGGTTTGGGCTTCCTTCAGTAGAGGGAAGTCTCTGAAACCGTTAGGAGACTTTGAAACACTAACAGGTTTTCAAAAGGACTTCTAGCGATTGAACAAAAAAAAAAGGGAGCAAAGGCAATATTCCTTCCAGCCCAGTGATTGCAGCAGTTTGCTCTAGAATGCTCTAAAAATAAAGCGTAGCAGAATGAGAAGCACCCTTCCTTGCAGCTTCTGAAAAGCTTTCTAACAGAGTCGTCCTCCAGAGCACTCGATGCTAGCACAGACACAGTCTACAAGTCAATTGATGCCCCGTCTGTCTCCTGTAAAACAGGGATAACCAAATCCCTCCTCACACACATGCAGCCATGAAGATAAATAATTGATGACTCCAAGACGACATTTGCAAACACTAAAGACCACTCATTTCATTAGACAGATATGAAAGTGGAACTGGTGGGATTTATGCCAGTTTGTGGGGGGAAAAAAGGGTTCAGCAAAAAACCCAGCTCACATATTTGGTCAGCTAAGCAGTGGCTCAGCGCAGTCAAGCAATGCCCATTGATGCTACTCACCACACTACATATAAAGAGCAGCCCAAGAGGGCTGAAAAACACAAATGTGCTGAACTGACCAAACAACATCTACCCAGATCTCAAAACCTGAACTTCATCCCAAAGCTTTCCTGTTTCCCGGTGGATCTCCCCACGTTCAGAAGCAGGTTCAGCAGATCTGTGCTCACAGCTGACCTGAGGGGCTCTAGTGTCCCACTGAACGGGACAGAAACAGGCCTCCCTCTGCTCTCCCATGAATGAAGAGCAGCACCCTTTACAGCAGTAAGTTGTCTTCTAACAGAAGTAACCTATGAATGTTCATTTTCAAGAGATAAAATTGATTACATACAAATCATAAATGGGTGATACGTGTCTTGCTCTTCATTCTGCTAACAGACCTAAATGCAAGATACCAGTTGCTCCAGTAGACACGGCTTTATTTCCACAGCGGTGGCAAAGACTTCCAGATTAGCCACAAAACAGATTAATTGGGGAACAAAAAAATAAATTCAGCTATTCTAACTGAAAAAAAAAGCTGCAACCACCACAGATTGATCTTTCTATACCCTGCACACAAGGATTTAATAGAAAGACATACATTCATAGCTTTATTCCCACACGGAAGAATATGCTTCAGTTTAAATACGTATCTTATCTTTTAATTGCAGGACCTGTTTTCATCCAGTATGTTTGATCATTTAAATAAAACCCAAACAAATAAAAGCCAACAAACAGAAAACATCGAATCATCTTTGAATTAATCTCATACACATAAACCAAGACATGCTTAAGGTCAGAAGAAAGTACTGCTGGCTGAACCAGTTTTCATTGGTTTCATTGTGTATCAGAATCCCTTTCAAGATAAGTCCAGAACTCTGTATACAAAACCAGCCCCATTATAAGCAGACACAGCCTCCCTCAGTGTTCAAATTTCCCATTCATTTTGGGAAGCTAAACCAGTGATTGCTATCTGAAGAAACAGCTTTTGATACATCATCAATTTCCTGAAGAACATATCAGTTTATTGAGCAGGGGTTTTCAGGCTCTTGTATCTCATTTGATAGCATTATGCCTCACTCACTTTGTCTTTTTTTTTTTTTTTTTCTTTTTTTAAACTATAGTTAATATCTTGAGACACCTGCAAAAGACACTTAGTTCCTCAAACTCTAACTGCAGGTATCTGCTGCTACGATTATCAAGGACTCAACCTGTCAAAAAGCTTTTCAAAAAAATTAAATAAACCCATCCTCCTTGGCATATTAGATTGCACATTGTTTCTAAAGCCAGAAAGGATCTCGTCAAAGCACTTGTACCTGCCTCTGAGATTAAGCCCACTACCACTTTTATTGTCAATGCATATAGGAAAAGACTCGGAGACATTAAACCATTTCTGCTGCTACAAATGCTTCAAAAGTTACCGCCCAATCCCCTCCCTTTGTAGCCACACTGCCCTCAAGGCTGCCCCGTCTCACCGCAATGGGTTCGGTCTCCCAACGCTCACTGTGCAATTTCCCTCGGATTTCATCCTGTAGGACTCTTTGAAATTACCGAGTTCACTAAAAAGCCATACCTAGCTAACACAAAAATCAGTTGTTTACCTCCGTCTAGGTCCTGGTGGGTGAGAAAACACCTCACTGAAAGCATGGCCAGAGTTACAGAAACACAGAATGGTTGAGGTTTGTGCCCATTGCCTCTTGTCTGTTATGGGCACCACTGAACAGAGCCCAGCTCCATCTTTGTATCCTCACTGCAGGTATTTATATACATTGATGAGGACCCACCTGATTCTTCTCCAGGACAAACAGCTCCAGCTCTCTCAGTCTTTCCCCATATGTGGTGGGCTCCAGTTCCTTAACTGTCCTCGTGGCACTTCACTGCACTCTCTCCAGTATGTCCATGTCTCACTCCTAGTGAGGAACTCAGCACTGGACACAGCACTCCAGGTGTGGTCTCACCAGAGCTGAGCAGTGGGGAAGGATCCCCTCCCATAACCTGCTGACAATGTTCTGCCTGATGCAGTCTGGCCTACCATTAGCTTTCTCTGCAGCAAGGGCACTTTGCTGGTTCATACTGAACTGGGTGCCCACCAGGTCCCTCAAGTCCTTTTCTGTAAAGCTGCTTTCCAGCTGGGTAGCCCCCAGCAAATACTGGTGCTGTTCCACTCCCCAGAGGAAAGACTTTGTTTTTTCCCTTGGCAGAACTCCATCAGGTTCCTGTCAGCCCATTTCTGCAGCCTGTCAAGGTCCTTCTGGATGGCAGCACAACACTCTGGTGTTATCAGCCACTTCTCTCTGTCTTGTGCTATCTGTAAGCTTGCTGAGGGTACATTGTGCTACATCATCCAGATCACTAGAGGAGATGCTGAGCAGCATTAGAGACAGTATTGAACCCTGGGGTACACTGTTAGCTACTGGCCTCCAACTTGGTGCCACTGCACTAGCACTCTTCCTGGCAGGCAGAACTGGGGGAGCCAAAAAGAATGGCATAAAAGTCAAATTACTCTTTTAGTCCCAGTAGGGGCTTTGTAGATCAGAGTTGAACAGTGCAGTAATAAGGCAGAACTGGAAATAGATGTTTCCTAGCTGGTCACGTTCTATCACAAAACAAAACAACAAAAACAAACAAACAAAAAACACCTTTACTTTACAGTTTGACTTAATACCTCTTGTACCCAAATATTACCCCCCAAAAAATGTACAGTCATGACTTCCATGTGAAACAGTGGTGGTAAGAGTTAGAGAGTACGTTCAGCATTCATGCCAATTTATAGCTTCGTGAGGGAGGACATGGTTAAGGACAAGCACAGGGGTTAAATTACACAAAAGCCTTCCTTGTCCTCCTAGAAAGCTAAACTAGTTAAGGAACATGACATTTTTTTTCCTCCATAATTCATTAAGAAGGATTTATACAATGTCTTGGGTTATTGCCACAAGGTAACCAAGGTATGTGGGCTCAGAAGTCCCAGCATCACACGTATGGAAAAGAGGATGAATAGAGACTGGGAAACGGGGTATAATGACAACATGCACCCTGAGCAGCCTCTCTCAGGTATTGATTTCACGTGGCCCTATACTGAAAAATACAAGCTCAGGCAGGCCTCTTCCTTCGCAGCAGTTCCCTCAGTGACATCTCAGACACTGAAACATTATCTGAAGTTACTCATCTCAGTGACTATACTCCCTCCCCTCTCCTCCTTCCTTTTTGACCCAAAGCTATTTTTGAACTCGACCTTCTTTCAGTCTCTCCAGTAAGAATGAAGCCTTTGATTCTTCCAGAGGTTTGGAACCACGATGGAGAGCTAGGCACCATCCACTGTTCTTTGCGTACCAGCGTTTTTTACTCTCCTTTTATTATCAATTTTTCATTCATGCTTATTTGCCCATGATTCACTTGTTTCAATTATTTAACAGATCACTATACCCATATGTTTCTTCCCCTCTTGGCTGGAAGGCCACTGTTTCACAACACAGAAACTTCAGAGAACCTCCTACTCAATAAAAAAATATAATTCAGCAGATGTTTCTCCTTTGGACTAAGTTAGCTCAGTTTAAGAGTTTTTACACCTACTAAATATAAACACATACGGAGGTATTTAAAGTATTCTGTCATCCAGACCACTTTTAAAGACCGAGAAGTCTAAAGGTCAAGAATATGAAAAGTTACTTTTGAAGATAGCACGGCCTTACTACACACACATTTTCATAAGACACCTGACATTACAGACTGTGCCTATATTTCACACTTTGTAAACATAGGTACGGTTTCTACGCTTGAGAAATGGATTCACATTTCATGGAAAGGGCATTAGAAGTAGAACACCTGGGTTCACACAGTTAGCCCGAAGCTGCAGGCTGATAACGCGCTTCATGGCGACCTAGGCGTGCACACACGCTGCCAAAAAATCAACTGCAAGCTTGCGAGAGTAAGAAAGCAGACGTACTGCAAAGTACTGCATCTCCATCAGAGAACATTATATCCATAAACACTACAATTCTGGTAGCTTGCATAGCACGTTCATGTTACAAGCAGGAAATTACGTTTGCATGTATTTCTATCCAAAGAAATAAAATTCCAGCTACAGAAGACAAAGGCAAAACCTTTCCAAAAATGCTGGATATTGTCACAGGTGTGTGCTTGACCAGTATCAGAATTGAATCCAATCCCCTAAACTGTTTGCAGAAGTCCAGCTACCTTTATGCAACAAAACAAGCAAATTGGGTCAGTCGCCCGGTTTTGCCTATGAACCCATGATGTCATCAGTTTAAGAACCAGAGTAGTTATTGGCTACTCAGAATCTTTGATAAGGCATAATTTGAGACTAATATCTACAATCATGTGCCGCGCTGTGGAGGAAGGAAATAAATATAGACCCTATTTCTAAAACACCTTCAATTCATCATTAACGGTCATTCTGAGCAAAAAAAAAAATATAAATCTTTATTCCACAAAGAACTGGAAAGTGAACTTGATATCTGTTCAACTTCAGATAAACACTGCTAATACTTAAAGCCCTCTGACAATGAGTATTAAAAGTTCTATTTATGCCAGACCTATTAGTGAGGTTCCCTACTGAGGAACATAATAATTTGCTGGATGACTACTTTATTGTGTAATTATTCAGAGCTTATTATATACACATCATCTCATAAGATAATGCGGATTGTCTAACAGTCTTCTTATCTCCCTGACCAGCCCTTAGAAGAAACTAGAGCCACAAGTTGGTTTGACAAGTTTCTGGACCAACACCATAGCTGGCAATGGTTCAAACTGGTTACGTTCAAAAAGTCACAATGGACGCAACGGCCAAGGAGGGTGAAGCCTGTACTCCAGATGTTTGCCTTCAGTGAGCTGGGAGGAAAATACCAGCTCTGTATCACCAGTGAGAGCAGCACTGTTGTTTCAGTTGAGAAGGGCAGATGCTGAATTATCCAAACCTTAGTGCAAAAAACCCTGTTTCAATCTCAGCAAATACACTGGAAAGCAGTGTAAGTGGTTAAAAAACATTAAGTGCCAGGCCACCACTTATTTCTAGTGTGTACAGACTACAGAAAGTACCTGGTGTGCAGTATGCATCTGACAAACAACAACGATCTCTCCCACCCTGAACATCACGGCATTGCTTGCTGCTGCACCACAGTAACAATTTAATAAAAGGAGTCCCAGAAAATTTATGTTACTCTGTTTAATGATCTAGATGGAATAAAGCTTACTCCACAAGTTCACAGCCTTGTAGGTTCATACATACTTCCTCAAGAGCAAAACTATTACTTGTTGTGCCACATTAGAAGGAAAAATGTGATTTAAATCTATTTTTTATCTACAGGCTTCTGGAGAGCTAGTATACAGATGTACATTTCTTGTACTCGCATGTGTAATCAATATTGCACATTTTCTGGTTTTAGTTTAAAATGACAGCTTAGGGGAGCAATTGCTAACTGCACAGATCAGCAGAGCCCCACTCTAGAGAGTTCTTTGTCTACGGACATGTTTCAGGAAAGCTCAGTGCCTTCAAACTGAAAAAGCACCCAGCAGAAATGGTGGCCCAGAACTGACTTCCTGGTGTACATTTTAAAACACGCACTAGTGACAACCAAAGGAACATCAACATCAAGAGAGCACAGTCTTCAATATCTGACCTGAAACTGTATCCTCCGTGAAAGTAGTCTATATAAAAACACTAACATAAAAGTTTAGTCTTCTCTCACGTAAAAGAAACGTAGAAGACCAAAACACCCTATGCCTCGGGTGTTCTGGATGTAACTTAAAATACAGTGTGAATAATAATTTTCATTACTGTTATGTACCTGAATGCAGAAGGAATAGAAGACGTGCCACACTGGGTTACTCCAGTCATTCATCTAGCTCAGTATTCTGCCTCCAAGCACAACAGCAGAAGGTACCACGGAAGCAGAGCACGCGAGCCCAGCCATTATCTGGAGTTTATTGCCTTCACTGCCCAGCATCCAGTCAGATGTTAGTGGGAACTAACAGCTCCTTCTGGGGTCTGCTCATGGACTTGTTCCCCATAGCCATGTTTAACCCGCTGACCTGCTCCACTGCTTCCTATGGCAGCAGGGCTGTCACGTACAGCAATTGTCCCCTTTGCAGAGCCAATGCTTCTCTACAAATGGGAGTCTTGCACCATTTCCTAATAAGATGTTAAGCCTATTTTTTGAAAGGCCACCTGTAAAATTAATTTCCAGTACCCTCAGCACTCCTTTTGAGCACTACCAGGTAGAAGCCAAAAACATCTCTAAGCCTCTGAGACTCTTCCAAGCATTGAACTGCAGCAAGAAAACAACAAAACAGAAATTATGTAAGGGAGCTTGGCTCATCTTCTAGGCTAGAGAAAACCAAACTCTTCAACTAAGAAAACTGTTGTTGGGGTTCCCCTGTCAACCACTTGGAGCACAAAAAGAGCACAGCCATACGTCCTATTCAGATGATGGCCACTCTGCTGGTTGAGAAGTTTATCAACCCTGACCAGTCAGCCTGTCACCACTGACATTTCCACACTGGAAGTTAGACATCACTTCAACATCACTTGCCTTAACTGATTCTTTAAAAAATTATTATTATTACTAGTTTTGTTGGTTTTTTTCCAAGTGTTCACACGACCCCAAAAGCTGTAGCTAAAACTCGGTAAAGGAAAGAAAGGAAAACTCACAAGGTGAAACTTAACTGCCTACCAGCCAGCTAGTCTACTTCTGGGATGGTTATCTGTTTCTTGCAGGAAGAGTGATCCAAAGCTCCTATTTACATATTTAAACTAACCCAGCTCGGTTTGTCTCTAAAGGTGCACAGAATAATCACGTGAACTATTTAGCTAGCAGATCTGAGTGGCAGTAACTTCTGCCAGAGGCAGCAATAAGCTGCTGCGAACACATGCTTCTCACAGCCTACTGTCTCTTTCTAAATTCACCCAGAGCTGTCTGAATGATGAGCACATTTGAAAAGAGGTATCAAAATTGTTCTGATGGGCCACACACGTGAATTTCGAAAGAGTTTCTAAAGCACAAAGGGGAGAGAGGTGTCCATCTCCCTTGGTACAAGAGTGCCCTTGCCTCTGCAGAAGGTGTCGGGGATCTGCTCTGGAAACACTCATCTGAGGGCCCAGCATTTTCAATCCTTCTGCAAACACACCAACACCTGCCACAAAAGCCAAACGACTCGGGTTTATGCTTATCTATCAGTTGCTCGGATTCACACAGAATAACAACCCCACCCCTCAGTACACTGCTTTCTTCACTTGCATCAGCAGCCATTTGGACCATCTTTATTACTCCCCTTGCCCTCGGATGGCTCTCAGTGTTTGTTGACAGTGCAAGCAGCACACAGGTGATACAGTGGGCTGAGGCAGAGAAGGAACACTGGTGACTTAGGTGTAATTGGTTTTTTTAAACCCTTAATCTACATATTTGGAGAGGCAAAGAAACAGAGATTATATGATTCACCCTTGACGTTCTGCCAGATATCTTCAATTCTGTAAAATGCCCCCTAATGACCTGAATATAATACCATGGTGTGACAGTGTCATTTAAATACTGCAGGGTTCTTCCACTGGCAGTGCAGTCTGCAGACTTAACATGTAATGTGCAGGATTATAATGCCACTAAAATATTACTTAGTGCTGTTGAAATCTCAAATTAATTCCGGGAGCTAAACCACTCTTCGGCTCCGCCTTTGCGGAGATAGGATCCCCTGGTTGTTTTAACAACAGCGACTGCAGAAAGGAAAGGTTGGTGCTGTCTCTTTGAGGCTCGCTCCAATGGAGAAGTGGACTCTAAACTGTCAGGCAAATTAACGCAGTGATGCATGGACGCTTGTGACCAAGAAAATAATTGGAGAAAAGGGGCTCAAATATTAAGGAGAGCTCATAGTGATCTGGCTGATGAATCGTTTTATTATTTCACAATAAAAAAAAGAGACTAGTCCAGTTTTGTCTATATTTATATACTACACGCTCATGTTCCTAGCCACTGCCACGCTCCTCCACAGACAGAAGGTTTCTTAACATTTGAGGGGACGGTTCTTGCTGAAGGAAACAGCACAACTGTTCATAACTGATGCGACCAATCTATGCCAGGTAAGGATGTGGCTTTCCAGTCATTCTGAGCTCTGGTTTTCCAAACAAACTTCAGCTTTTACAGCTCTAGATTTCTACTTTTTCTATAATTCCTGTTACTAGTGAGTAATTTGTACCTTCAGGTAACTATTTCACTTCAACGCTCAGGCAAATCCTTGACACTGTATTAGCAAATGAGTTTGAACATGGGTTGTACCATATGAAGTAAGGGAAAACAAAACCAAAGGATGGGCTAATTGTGCAGGCAAGCTTCTCCCCTCTGAAATTTTGCCCATTTCTAACTTTGTTTTTATATTCGCTCCTGTTTCCCAGTGCAAATACCAGGCTGCTCACTTCTACAATGAAGCTTTTTAAATCTGGGAAACATTCCCAAGAAACACTGCTTGGAAAAAAAAACAACCTAAAAAAAAAAAAAAGCAACAATCCCAGTGGTAAATGAGGAACAAGATGGGGCCAAATATCAGGGTCGAAAACATCTCGTGGTAGTGAGCCCACATTTGGAATAATCAATCCTTCTCCCTTATTAAAACTGTTCCTTACTTCCTTATTCATTAATATTGTCCTTGTTTACGCTTGCAGCCAGGCCAAAGATTTTTTCCCCTCCCTCCGAATATAATTTCCTGCTATTGACAGACATGTTCAAGTGCTGGATGTGTGTATGTCTACATGGCATACTGCAGGCAGAGGCGAGACTCCTTGGCCACCATCCAAGCCAGCTGTAAATGAGCCAGCTCCAAACTGGAAGCTGTGTAAGCACAATTAGCACAGCAGTAAGCCTGATCTAACACATCCTGCCAAGAGACTGAGCTTATTAGCTCGAGCTCAACACAATGCTAACGATAGATATGGGGCTTCTGGTTCGGCTCCACACAGAATGTGGT
Organism: Actenoides lindsayi; assembly: GCA_025331215.1. NCBI lineage: Eukaryota > Metazoa > Chordata > Aves > Coraciiformes > Alcedinidae > Actenoides > Actenoides lindsayi. The sequence goes on from WTSP01010564.1 coordinate 56,251, forward strand.
CAGTTGAAGATGAGCAGTTCCAGCTCTTGTCTGCCCATGAGATTCGGTGTAGGTACACGTTCTCTCCAGGTATACTCCTCTACTGCAAGGACTACTTCTTTCCCTCTGCGTGGATTCCCCAAACGCTCTGACTGCAAGCCAACATGACCTGAGGACTGCAAGCAGTTGGAGCGAACAGGGGCCTCCAGGTGAGAACTTCAGATGCAGTGTGAGATAAAAAAGGCACCAGGCAGGAGACTGGCCCCAGAAATGCCAAAGGTGTGAGGGATGGGCAGGGCAAAGGACTACAAGACTCTATGTAATGACAAAGAGCACTCCACCTCTAGCTTCTCAGCTTTTATCAGGTCCAGGACAAGAATGACCCAAAACTGCCACATAACCACATGGTAGGTGTTAAACAGCAGGATGGATGCTGCCTGTGCAGAGAGTCCAACCACTGAGGAATCCACTGCATTTCATGGATGGTTGAACAGTCCCAAAGAGCAATGTGCTCAAAGAAGGAAATCTGCTATCAAACTGGGACGGGAAAAAACAGCCTTCCTCTGATGCTGTAGTTTATAGTAAAGGAGCAGTGGTAATCATGTGGTTGGCAATAGTTTGCAAGAGAAATTTACAGACTCAAAGCAAAATGAGACAAAAATCAAAGAGTAGCAATGAAAATCATCAGGAGAAAGAAGAAGGGAGAGGGAAAGGAAGAAAAAGGGGGAAGGAAAAAAAAAGGGGGAAAGGGAAAGAGAGAAGAGTAAAAAGAAAAGAACATTGTAAGAAGAGTGGCCGAAGAGACTGGGAATGTTTACATTTCAAATGATAGTAATAAAACGGTCATTGGTAAACTATATTAAACAAAAACTGGCCTATAGAAGTTAGTGAGCTTCTGCCCACCCAGAAAGAGAGCACATGAGCAAGTGAAAATGCCATTAAATAGTGCCCTGTTCACAGGCAACAAAAGGAAACACCTTCTCATTCACCACGTAATTATTTTGTTGAGTTCTCTGCCACCAGACTGTTGCCGTGGCAAACACTTACTATCTTTGAAAGGTGGTGTTCACTCCTGTTTTCTTCTTCCTCCCACTCTATTTGTACAGCAGTACTTTTACTTTTCTGTGCTTGGAGCTTTCTGCTGTATGGGGCTGCAGAGGTGATCCTCTGCATACTCACATCCTGCACCTCAGTTAGGTTTATTTTCACGTGTGAGATTGTAGATTACATAGTGTATACGGAGCTTTTCCATGACTTGTTAGCTCAACATCTTTTCTTTTAACTCTGCTTCGTCTGTGGAGCAGACTACACATTCTCAGCAGAGTACAACTAGTTTAAATACCTGGCCCTGATCTTCAGTCCAGGCTATTCACCTGCCAGCATTTCACACACTATTTCCTACACTCGGAGAGTATTTCCTGCACTCTGAGAACACAGATCTCACTCATACTTATCTTTATGATTCAAGGCAGCATTCGATTCACTGAAGAGCATTTCAAAGGAATTTTTTTTCCTTCTTTCTCCCTGTCCTTTCATACACTTCTAAAAATATGAACAAATCAAACTGGATTAATCACACCAGGTTAAGAGATGGACTTAGCCATAGACAAAAGAAAAACTGAGAGCCGAGATTACACGTGCATTGTTCTTTTGTCTTGAGAAGGAAATAAATTTCTCTTCTCCCCCTTGAAGACCTGACAAAGAAAGCTACGCTATCATAAAATATCGAGGCCTAATAAAATGTGTGAAAAAATGGTTTGTACCTTGAATTTTCTAACTTCAGTAAGATTAAATAGAGGAATTCAGTGAAATATGAAACATGTTCATGTTCAATATGAAACGTACTTAAAAATTGGCAACAGCATTATTACTGCAGGTTACTTGAACCTTATTTAAAATCTGTTGGTCATTTGCAAATACATATCTACCAGATAATCAACCATTAACAGACACAGTTCTGAAACAGGATCTCAACTTATATCTATTTATCTAACATACAAAACATATCTAATCTATATAAAACACATCTAATATATATAATACACATATGTGCAAGCTTTACAAGTCAAATTAACCATTCAGTCCCGTTCCTTATATATGTTTTTCAGTGAAAAGAAAAAGATTCTTGGCTTGTAAATCAGCTGATCTAAAACACCTTAGAACACATTTCTGACGGTTGGAAGAAAACATCAAGAAGATAAACAAGACTAAGGGAAAGTGGAAAGAGGGTGAAGTAATGAAATATTTGCCAGTGAGCTACAAATACTTTTATATTGAACAAAAATAAGTATTAAATCAGCTTATTATTTCTTTTGGAAATACTTCTTTGCACAGAGGAATGCAAGCTAGCATCCTTTATAAGGTCGTAAGAATCTTGTCCATCTCACCATAAAATAGGTTTAGTCCAGGATACAGCAATCTCCCAGGCGGTTACATAATAAACAGAATTATTTGAATACTGATTCTATTTTGTCTCCCTTCAAAGCAATACTTAGTTTTTAAAAAATAAATAAAATATATTAAAAAATCAGAAGCCATCTGCCAAAGAAAGTACCTCAGACTAAGAGGCCTATTTACACTGAGTACCTGCACGTTGCTTTTTGTTTAGACAAAATAAATCCAGGATAAAGTGCAACGTGTCTGCAGAAGGTCCTTCTATTTTTAACCAATACTGTCCTGCCAGTATCAATTCATCCAGATAGAGAACCCTTCATTAAAAATATAATTTATTTTGGTTGTTTTTCGCTATGCTGAAGTGACATCTTTCCCAACCACTGTCAAAGGCAATTAAGAACATGGAGCTTTCGAGAACACGATTCAACCGTGACTCCCACTGGCCTGCCTAAAAAAAGTTTCCTTATAAAGGCTTGGAAAGTCTTACATGGGAACGGGCAAAGCCAAATGGCATGAAAAGTATTGTGCAAATATACATATTATCATCGCAAAATAAACAATAAAAAGTCTTTGCACATTCTCATAAAGGCACAGAAGCTACAGAGCAGTGAGATATACTAAGGAACAAGATAAAACACTGGGACATCTCCAAAGAAAGGAAGCTCTTGTACCCTGTTCCTGCTACCTAGAGGTGGAGTTTTGTCCCTTTTTCACTTCAGACTTGGGGTGCTATGGTATTTTACTAAAAATCACAGCATTGAAAACAACTCAAGTAAGAAGTCAGCAAAATTTTACTCAGTTATACTGTACAATATTTTTGGGGTCATTCTCCACATTTCTGTGTGCTCATTTGGAGAACACCCATATGTAAGGAGACAATGCTCAACTCAAAACACGGTTTGCCTTTGAATTGCAGCTTACTTTTCCAAAAGATAGCTTATAAATACTAGAGCATTTACATTTAAGCTGGTCATTGAAACAGTCCAACAGCTTCAGAACAACTTCTTAGCTCCATATCATTTCCTCTCAGTCGACTGCTGTAGCTACAGACCAGTAGCCATCACCATTCTAAACTAAACCAACCCAGAAGACTTTGACCAATTATCATAGTGTATGTCACAGGATCCAGGAGTTTTCTACCAATAACCACTGAGGTAAGAAGGGGGGAAAAAGGGACTCTCCATTCCACAGTCCCCACCCCAGTACTGACATGACAGGGGCAGAGCATCCAGAAAGCAATGGAAACATTACCAGTTCAGCTGGTGAACTTCAGACTCAAAGCCTACCTCAGCTTGGGTTTACGGATTTGAAATTGCAGAAATGCAAACAGAAGAAGTGACTCCAGCATCACTGGCCTAGACAGCAATTGCTCTACCACATCTGCCTACCACTACAGCATGGGAGCATGTGAACATTCTCCCTATAACCACCTCAACCAGTTCTTCCCATCTTCTTTTAGATCGTGAGATGCCCATACTTTCTTACATCTACTTCTGTCAACAAAGTTGGATTTGCAAAGGACAATTTCCCTTCCTCAAACTTCCAGCCTTTTCTCTGGATATGTCTTTGCCTTATTCTTCCTACTGTACGACCTTCTCAGCTATTCAACTCTTCATTTTTCTCCTCTTCCTTCTTCCCCTTCTTCTGTTGTCCAACACGTGTTGCTGTGTCCACACAGGGGTACCCACAGGAGTCAGACAACATGGCATCTGTGCCAGTCAGACACTACATGGTTTACTGGAACAAAACATAAGCCTTACTTTAATAAAGTAAACGATGATGCAATCCCACACCAGGAGAACAGTATTAAATAATCAGCCACACTTAAAAGATGGGCTTCAAAAAGTTTAGTAGGAGAGAAGAGGAAGCAGCAAGGAAGCCTTATCAATGTGCAGAAGCCAAGCTCTAGCAAGGCTCCTCCTCGGTGTGCCACTTCAGGGCCCAAATTTGGAAAAAAAATCTACTGGTTTGTGCTGTAAAGGAAAACCCTTAAGGCAAACTATGCTGCCCTTTTGTAACTTCTGAGGTAATTAATAATTTGACTAAGCAATAAGCCCATCTTGCTATGATTTTAAACCTCCCACTGCCCATACCCTGAGTGCCCTCACAGACACAGCCACGTCACTGGGGGGATTTTTCAAAGTTGGACCAAGCAGCTCCTACCTCCGATTGCTCGTTACCAGCTCACTTTGCACTGCTCTCTCCCCACCCCTCCTGGTAGCGTTAGGACAGCTTTATGGTACCGCATAGTGAGCGGAGTTTGCTAAGCTAAAAATAACCCATTCATTCTTCCCCCTCCCTCCCTCCCCATTTTTGCCAGGTTATTTTTAAAATGGATCGGTTCTCTGCCCTCCTTCAACAGGGGGTTCAGCTCAGCTGGAAGGGGAAGGGAGGAGGAGAAGGTGCATCTCTGCCAGCCATGGGGTGTAAGAGGGACTGCAGGGTGTCCTTCAGCCCACCTTGCCACTAAGACACAATATATTCGTGACGCTGCAGCCTAACACACAGGTCCTCACAATCCCCGTTTCCAGTGGTGTTTGCAAAGTCTCCAAAGGAACACGTGCTGTTTCCACAGTTAGAAAGAAGAGGTTTGCATAATCTTAACCCTCCTATCCCAGGAGCCAGAACTAATTCTGTGCTTGTCTGATTTGACGTGGGGATTCTGCACTGCCGCAGTAGGACTTAGGAAATGGCTCTTCGACGTAACTTTGTTTGAGTGCTCATCTTTTGTTTGCATTACTCTCGTTTGAAAGATGACAGCTATCAAGTCAGATTACCGAATGCCACTCACAGTGACACGTGCCAAAAGTAAACCATTAAGACCGTCTAAATAGCAGACTTGGGCTTAATATGTAGGTTGCTGGGCATTTCATTTAGTAAAAAATAATTCTAGACGAATCAGTAAAATTTAAAAAGTTAAAATTCCTTAAAAAAACCCCCACACCTAAAGTGTCATGAATTTAGGCTGCCAAAAAATAAAGAGAGAGAGTAAAAAAAAAAGTGGGGGGGGAGAGAATATAATAATGAAAAAGAATATATACCTTCCTGCCCCCCCCCTTCTTTCTGTGTGTTTATGAAGCCTCCGGAAATACCATGGCAAACATTCCAGCTCTACAGCAGCGAGGCCACGTGACCTGCAGGCACAGCAAGGAACTTCTTTCCCAAGTTTCTTTACAGAACAGAAAGGTCTTTTTTTAAAAAAAAAAAAAAAAAAAAAAAAATTTAACCACAACCAAACAAGTCAAGGAAAATCTCCAGGAAATTTTCAGGAACACAGCTTCCAAACAGGATGGGTTTTGCTGTGGTTTGTTTGTTTTTTAATCATATGCTGCATTTCTACACCCGCACATGTTATTTTTATAATAACAGACCGAAGTCTCCGACCTACATTCAGGGGGCATAAAATACAGCATACTCTTGAAAGCACCACTAAAACCTACTTGCGATGTCCTCTAAATCTATTAGAGTTACAATCAGTATTATTGTATTTAACAGAGCCAAGATCTTCTCCCAGAGAAAATTACCACAGGTAAAACCTCTCCTCCTAGTCTTCCAGTAAGATTTCAGTCAGAACTACTAATGAGCAATTTATGCAAATGAGCTTTGCTAAACATTATAGGAAAGTACTCGAAATATGAACTCGCATAACAACCTTCCATATTTACATCTCATAAGTACTGGCAAGTAATCATTTAAAATACAGGAGTACTGATGTACCACAAAGTAATAGTTGTGTATCAGCTGAAATTTTTGTTTTGTCTTAAAAAAAAAAAAGCAAGCAACACCATACAAAAAGGAAAGCATTCCTGCAGTACAAAAGCACAGCAAATGGCAGACATACACAACTAACTTGCTTTTGTAGCCATGTCAGAAATGCTTCTAATTATCAGAGGTAAAAGAGGGATGGCATTTCTGCTGGAAGCAAGCTTTACACTTTAGTCTTTCCTCTCCCCTCTCTTTCAGCCTTTAACTATTAGTCTTACACGTTTTCCTCCCATAGAGCTCTTGAAAAGGTTGAGTTTTTCAAGGCGGAGAGCAGACAGAAATGTTCATCAAGAAATGCCTTCAGGTCAGCTGTCTGTAGCTCATCAAAGTGCAGCACTGAAAATATGGATGAGGGGGAGGAGGATTACATGAGCATGGTAGAGCAGATTAAAAAAAACTGATTAAAAAAAAAATTCTATGTTCTGATGCTCATTAACTGTTTTCCTTTTGGAAATGGACACAGTTATCATTTATGCATCCCCAGTCCCAATAGGTACAAGGGTACCGAATCCTCCCCCTCTAATTTCAGCTGCAGTCAAAACAATTACAAATACGTGAAAGGGTCTATTTCCCAATATAGGGAAATGCCACAGGGACACGATGAGGAGTGAAAGCGGAGATGCCCCACGTAACAGCGTAAGGAAAGGCAGATGGTCAACGGGAAAATTAAGATATAGAACAAAATCTTGAGAAGCTCTGAACTACAACAGAAGGCAAAGATGACATTGCCTACCGCTTTAAAAAATACTCTATAAAATACTTCATAAAATATCTAAACCCCCTCAAAACTAAGCAAAAGCAGCAAGAGAACAAGTTTGCGAAGATTATTTTTCTTCAAGTAGGGAGGCAGCAGAAACCCTGGAGTGTCCACTATGTGGTTTGGTCTTTTTTTCTTCTGTACAACAGCTGGACATGAGCTATTGAACCCATTACTGAAACCACTGTTCATCTGTACTCTGGGATTTCTTCTTCGCTCATTATAAATGCATATTTATTGGCAGCAAGTAGAACATATTGCTGCTCTGTTTTACAGCTCAAATGGCTCATGCAAAGAATAATTTGTTTGCATTCTGTATCGGGATCAATAGTGTACCAGGGATAGCCCGAGGAATGTTTATGCTGAGGGCTTTGCTTGCAGTGTACTGTTGTTGCAATCAATTGACCAAACAGGACTGCTTCTTAAAACAACAAATAAACTTTGATAGTGACCGGATCAGCCGTCAACACATAAAACACCACGCAGCATCTGGAAAAAGAATAAAGGCCCACAAGTGATTTTACCACCTGCTGATGCATTAAGCTTTCCTACCTGAATATTTCCCAGTGGCCTTTCTTCCTCTCGGTAGCTCGGGGGTGGGGATTGTTTCCTCAACACCCTCACATAACAAGATCCATTTTCCTGCAATAAAAACACAGGCACATCACACTTCTGTTCTGCAAAACGCAGTAGCATTTGAAGCTCGCCAAACAGACCTGAAATAAATGAAGAATATTTAAGTGTCCCAAGAGAGACCAAGCCTTGAGGACCAGATCTGAGGCTAGGGTGGGGATCCAGCCCAGCTCTGCCACCCCCAAGCTTTGGAGACTCACTCCAGCAGTTTAAGTCTCGCCTGGAACAATATGATGAAAAGATACAAAGTTCAACAGAATTCTTACTATCACGATTTCCTGAGTCAAATGGTAAGTTTGTTTTTTGTTGAATGTCACCCTGCAGTCTTCCACTCTGTTTATAAAGTGGACTTGCTGACTCTTGTGAGCTAAGTGCCATTCAAAAAAATAAAGCAACCGCCAAACTCTGCTTAAGCGAATACACCAAAATACCTCAAAACCACCATCCTGTCTGTAGCAAAACAAAGCAAGGTTATGGATTACATTGGTGTGGCAGAGCAACTTCTAGGAAATGCTCTTTAATTATAAGGAAAGACCGCAAAGGGAGACAGGGGAATGTTTACGGGCAGTAAGTATTTGTTACATGCTGTGGCAGCAGGCAGACAAGGTGTTCCTACAGCCTTCTACCACTAGGCTCCAAAATGCAGCTAATATTGAAGAAAGGAACAGGATGACTACATCTTGCTTCTCTTCTGACTAACTTCCAAATAACTTCCACACACGAAAACATTTCCATCAAATGAAAAAGCAAGTATTAAGAAAGAAAAAAAATAAGACAGACAATTGACAGCCAGTCCAGGTTCCCCCCCCCCACCAGAAGGACCAGCTGTGAGAGCAGACACTTCCATAACAACCTGTATGATGCACAAGTCATGGATGACTTGAAAAAAAATGCAGAAGAAAAACCTCAAGTTACTACAAATAACTTGCTAGTTGCAGTGTTTGTTCCACAGTTGTATTTATTCTGTCCAATTCATAAAGAATAAAAACGTGTCTGAAAACCGTACGTTAGAACCAGTCATCCCACCCTGACACGTGCAGTGCCACCAAGAGATTGTCTGCTTCAGACAGGAACTCTGCTGGGCTTGGCCCACGACAAACAGCAATTTTAGAGAGCTTACACATTGACAGGCACCCTGGCTGGATGATTAGCTTTTAAGGCCTCGCTGAATTGTGAATGTTTTCCCCCAGAACCTACTTATTCTCATCGAGAAGTTTTCTCCAGTGCTTTTGTCCTCCTTGCACAAGCCAGGAAAAGCATGTTACCTGATTCAGATTTAGTACATGTTAACATGACTTTCTCAGCTAATGCAGCCTGGGTCTTCAATGAAGTTGGAATTCAAGTTGGAGTTATTTATCCAGCTTCTGAGCTTGTTCTTCCAAAGGATGAACTTTTGTTCTGCCTGCCCCAGGAGCTGGGTACCATTCCACGTGCGATGGGACGGGGCTTTGGCAAACTGGGCTGTAGCATTTCCTTGGCAGCTTCAACTTTGCCTCTCGCTTCTCTCTCCTGGACGCTTGCTTCCAAGCCTGCATTTGTGCAGCTGCATGGTTAGCGGGATCAGGGGAACTCACTTCCTCAAGAGCTGTGCCAACACAACACCGGAGAGATCGGCCACGATGGCAGAGGGCAGGAATCAGCTCGAAGCAGCTTCAACTGCACTGCTGCAACACACGGAGCCAAAGCTTCGCTCCCCTCCTCTGTGCTTTAGTTCTGTAAAGCTGGCACCACAGTTCCTGCTGTTTTATAAAGCACCTCTGAGAAGGGCTATCCCAGTGACATTGCCGTGAATTCACGTTACAGACCACCCACCCCTTTCACAAATCAGGTCCAAGCTTATTCTAAGGACATTGGTGCTGTCCCCACCAGCATCTGCTCCCTTGTTGCACCACACACCCCACTCAGGGGCTGTGCCATCTCCCTCAGCCTGTTCTCACACCCTCCCAACAGCCCCAGCTCTGGCAGTAGCCTTCACAGGGCTTTTGATCTGAACTGGAATCAGTTTCTAGCAGCAAAATTAGTTTTTTATGTAAGCCTGATCCATTCTCTCATCCTATTCCTAGGAAGATCCCCAAAAGAGTCTCACTGGCACAATTTGGGGGTAATGGGCTCAACCTGAAAATGGAACTAGATGGGTGGGGAAGAGGAGACACCTAGAAACACCTTCAACACAGCATCAGCCAGCCTTTCCTCATTGTGGCACAACTTGAGGCCACACAATCTCCACTCTTATCACACTCATGCCCGGTTCATGTCCAGTGCCACAGCTGCACGAGGGGACAGCGGAAAGCACCGAGTCCTTCCCGCAGAGACTCCAGAGCGTCCAGTAAGGGAGCTACTGGGTGTGAATGGGGAAGGGGCCCGCTGCGGCCAGGCAGTATTTCCTCTCTTCAGGATCCAGCAGAGGGAGCACAAAAACGCAGGTTTTTTTTTGGCCAAATGTTTTTTTTGGCTACGAACTGCTTAATGCTTGAAATCCCAGGCACTTTCTATTGGATTATTTCTATCGTAACGCAGATGTGGTGCACTACAGGCACACAATAGACAAAAGCCTTGCTCTGAGAAGATTCCACCCTAAGAATCAATACGGCGATGGAGACGACCAACACAAGCAGGGAAGGCTGCAGAAGTTGAGAAGAGGAACACAGCTGAGAGAGGTAACACAGTAGGGCTGCCAGCTCTGGCCATTTTACCGTATCTCCTGTAACAGCAGGAGTTTTTCCTAAAGACAGCTCCCAAGTCTCATCATCACATAAAAATTTCAGCCTTCAGGTTTTTGTTTGTTTGTTTGAAAGGATACATCTCTAAGCTTCCCAAGTTCGAAAACAAAGCTGTAGAAGAGGTTAAGGTGAAACTCAAAGACTCCAAAACCAGAAAGGAAGTACAAGCGTCCCCAAAATCAGTTGTCTGTGTGTTGCAGGCAAAACTTCAACTCCGGGAATTTTACTTTATTTATTGCCAATTAAGACACTTTCCATTACTGTTTAAGGAACAGAAGTAAAAAAAGGGACTAAGCAGTTCAGCAAACACTGAAGAAAATCTTTCCTCCCCCTTCCCAAAGCTCAGCTTCAGTCCAATGCCTTTCCTAGCCTAACTTGCCCCTCATTCCTTGCCTAACTTCCCTCCTTTCCACCATGCCTTAGACTCAGTCTAGCCCAATGCCTTCAGCCAGGCGACAGGCAGCACAGAAGACTGTGGGTTGTGTGTGCAATGGTTTCTGTCTGCTCCTCCTCCCTTCTCATGTGTCCTTCCACTGCTGCTTACTGCTTCACTCCATATCCCCTGTCTCAGGCTGGACAACTCCCCCACCAGCCCCAGTCCCCCCAGGATGTCCTCACTCTGGCCTGGGGGGGCTGCAGTCCCTCAGAAGCTCCCTCAGCTCCAGTCTGGAGCCGTCCCCTTGGGGGCATTCTTGACGGGCAGCCCAGGTGATGCCCCCACCACCAAACCCCAGAGTTTAGGCCCAATGTACTACGCAGTTTCAACATCTTTCTTTCAATGTGTCCCTCTGGTTCTCAGGGATTTTTCCAGGATGAATCAATGGAAAAGGTCAATATACATAAGGGAAACACCCAGAACAAACTGCGCATCGTGGTAAGTCTTAAAATTGGAGCATACAAGAAGCACTGGAAGAAATCCAACAGGGAAGCAACACAGAGTTCATCCCCAGGACTCCCGAGTCTCAGCCGTACCTTTGCAATGGGCTTGGATAAGCACAGACAACTTCCCCTGTTTCCTCAGCATATCCTGGTCCCAACCTGGTGGCCGTCAGTTCTTAGAGATGAGTTTATTATAGATCTTCCTGAACTATTCTAGATCCTCCTGGAGACCCATGTGTCACCCTCAGCCTTATCCTCTGAGGAAAGCAAGGGGGACCCCAGGGTATCTCACTGTCTACACCTCAGCACTCCGTTTTTATTTTTTATTTATAAATTAAATTCCCAGGATAACTAAGAGCCAAACCTTCGGTTTCCATAAACAAATACCACTTGGCCTCTACGCACACAAACTAAAACGAAGAGATAGCAAATACAGGACACACATACACAGAAATTCTTGGAAAACAGAAATACTGTGAAGATAGTGAAGTATGCTGTACCATCTTTGTACAGAAATATATAAGGCAGGTGCACTTCAGGGGATTCTTCTACTTTCAGAAGTTATTTCCAAGTTGTAGCGTTAGTCTCCTTGAAACACAAATTCTGCTCAAACTCACAATTCCTGTAAGAGCACATCACATCAGCAACCCCCACTTCTCATTTATCCAGGGCTGTAACTGGGTCCTGAGTGAAGAACACAAAGTGCTGTGCTTCCTCAATAAGCATGTTTCTGCTATGAGGGAAAATGTACAAACTTCTCCAAGAGCGTTTAAATATTACACGCAGGCCTTGATAGGTATCACAGCCCTCTAGCAACTGGGGAGCACACAGCAAAACGCAGCAGCCGTGGGGCTGTCAAACACATTCAGCTGGTGGAACAGGAAGGATGAGGCTCCTTCCAACCACAAGCAGCAGAAACCCACAGACAGCAGCCACGCTGCACTGAAACTTGCCACGTTCCTCTCCTGGTACCACCAAACACCCCCTCCCCTCGCTGCCCTGCCAGCCCTGCTGGCAGCCCCCCCTTGCAGGGCATTCCTTCCCGATACAGGTTGTTCCCAAAACAGGAGCAGGTCGGGGAGGGGGCTGCGATAGCAAAGCTGACCCTGCTGAATGCCACTGCCATCTAGACAGGCTCTCAAACCTGTGGCTGCTGTATCACCTTGTTACTGCAACCAGCCCTCCTGCCAGGTTTGCCACGCTCACCTTGTTGGGCAGAATGCTACCAGGGTAGAGCAAAATAAGAAAGAATTGTAGTAATAAATATTCTGATTTCGGCTTGTTTTTCCCCCCCTCTGTTTTTCACTGAGGTAAAAGCAGAAATGTTGTTTCTTCAGTCACCATTCCATCAGCTTTCATGATTTTTAACAAAAATTTACCTTTCATTTTTTTCTCCGCGTAAACAGAAATTAAATCCACCTCAAAATTGCATGTCTCATCATTTCAGAAACATAAAACATAACCAAAGTACGCTTTTTCCCAGATGTAGGAAGCCATGAAGTTGTAGTTTCCTCACTCTGAGACAGAAAGGAACACTGAGGTTGTGTCATACCCTCCATATATAAGGCCTGATGGCAGCGGTAAGCAATACAATGACCTTCAGTTTACAACAACAACAACAAAATCCTTGTTTCTCCCAACTTGTTCCACAAAAACATCATTACTGGAAGAGTAACCACTTTTTCAGGCCAGTTCTCTTTCCCACGCTGCATGGGAACTTGAAAGATGGGCCCAATGCACCTCAAGCCACCAGGGCAACGTCGCTGCTGTACGTATCTCTGCTCTCCTGCCATAAGCCTGGGTGCCCCGAGGTTCCCATGGCAGCACCGCACCCCACCTCCCTGCCAGCCCCACACCCCAGGTCTGAGGAGCTGCACACAACTCAGCAGGCTGGACCAGGACAGCCAGCACTAGGAGGGAGGAAGGGGTGTAAGGAGGAACGGGGAAACGGGACTGGGAGGACCGGCACTTCGATGCAATTTTGTGAAGACACGTCACAGCCTTGCTGTGAAACACTAAGTTGATGCAGGTGGTTTTGGCCTGAGCTGAAATAAGAAAGATTTCATGAGTTTGCTCCATGCAAGGGAGTCAGCTCTGTGCAGCTCCATCCCCCCGCCCCAGCTAGGCTGCTCCTCCAGCGCTCACTGCACCCAAACAGCTCTCCAGCCTATTCTGGCAACCTCCAAAACCTGCCCGGGAGCAGATGAATCCAAACCAATTAAAGTTTGCAATTAGTTCTCATTTCACAAGTGACCAGCACAGCAGCGGCTCCCACGTCCCCGCAGCAGAGAGCAGCACGTTAACCCGCACGGGTTTGCAGCCCACTCTCGGGTGCAGAGTAACCAGCACTGTCAACCCTGGCTTAAACTGCAGCCCTGTGCTGGAGATTGGACACCTCTGGTAAAACCCCATTAGTACAGACCATTTGCCATCTACTTCCGCAGCAACTTTTGGAGTTTGTTTTGTTCTATTTTAGAAGAATTTTCCCCTTCCCTTTCCCTTGTATCCTATTGTACTTCCACAGCCTTACACAATATCCTACTCAAGGGCAGCCATGGAAGTGGTTTGAAGGAACAAAGGCTGCTGCTGGCACAGCCAGTGCATCTGACTCTCCCTCCATACGTCTGCCTGCTTATCCTCTGCAGATTTGCAGAGCACCAGAAGCTACCGATTTCCCTTCTGCTTCTCCTCTGAGTTGGATACAAAATAAACCATAGGCAAGGAGGAGTCTCCTAAAATCATACTTGAAGCATCACCGAAGAGCACAGGTGAGTCACAAGCGAGTTCTGAAGCTAATTTTGCTGAAGGAATAAGCAGGAGAAGGCTGACCTGCAAAGAAAGTGGTACGCACGAAGAAGACCAACTAAGAAAAGAAAATACTGGTTTGGTTTTTTTTCATCTGACTCCAGGGAGGCAATGCACTGGAAGCAGAGCGTCTCAGTCTCTGCTAAAGAAGATTATTGCCACATCTAGCAGTCAGCACCCACCCAAGCAGTGTGCCATCAATGCAACGCTCAAACGAGACCAGCAGAACATCAGGACGGGATTAGACATGCTTGTTTTTAACCATTCATTTCTCTCTCTGGTGGAATACTATCAGCACAGCACTGGCAGCAAAACCACTACCCTTCACAAGGCACAGAGAGCAGTTTTAATTTTACATGCAGCAGTTATGTCATGGGGGGGTTATTTATTTCTTAATTTAAAGCGGTAAAACATATTTAATCTGCTTTGAGAAAAGAACAAATTGATTTAGCAAGCAGTTCAAGGCTCTCCCTGGAGACACTCAAATACACTCAGCAATCTGGATAGAAGTTGAGACTTCACTAAAGTCATTTTAATTGTGGGTCAGAAGAAATGTCAAGATATAAACCACCAAGGAATAGTAAAAATTAAGCCATCATCTCTGAGACTAACAAATGTCTTACATATGGCAGTAGAATACTTTTTAATGGCATTACTACTTAAGCACAGTAGCAGAGCTAACAGCTTAGAGCTGCGTGTAATACATCTGCATTACTTTTGTTGGTGGGGGAAAAAGACAAACCCAAAACCTACACAAAAGGAAAAACACTGGGGTGAAAGAAATCAAGTACCACACTTGCCAGGTTGATGGTGTGTCTTTTTCCACTTTCACAGAATCACAGAATGCCTTGGGTTGGAAGAGACCTCTAAAGACTAGACCTCATCTAGTTTATAAACAAAAAGCTTTGTTTCACCTTGGTGAGAAAACTTTCTTCCCTAATACAGTAGGAAACCGGGTTGCATGTACAGTGATACAGATATGCAGAAAGGGAGCGTGGAAGTGAGGAAAGAGGGGTTTGGGAGAAAACCTGAAAAACAAACAAAACCCCACAACGCCTTAAACATTTTCAGAGCTTTGTGCCCAGGTTTTACAAGGAAAAACTCATTTCTTCTAAGCTAAAAAGTACTTTTAAAACATTTTTTTTTAATGTGGAAATTACCCCCTACCTTCTGTCCTGTAGTTTTAATCTGGATCCCCTATTTACTAACTCCTTTCTGTAGAACTTAGTTGAAATCCCCCAAATTTTTCTTTGTCCCCTTGCCTCAAATAGCCATGACAAAAGAGGGCTCTGACCTTAGCAGCAGAAAGGGAAACCCCCTCCAGTTTAACTTCTTAAAACAGGGGAAGTTACAAATTAGGTGCATTCATTTTCCAATAGTATCTAAGAGCTCTTACCAAAGTATCTAAAGAAAACATAAAGCCCATCTCCTTCTCCCACATTCTCCCATCTGAAATAAAGTATCAAGATCAGGAATGTGAAATTGGGGGTAGATTTTTTACCAATCCCTGCCTAACAACCTTCTAAACTTGATCATTATACAAATTTCCATTCCTGGCATTATCTTCCACTCACGGGGTAAAACCAAGAAGAATATTATCCCCCCCTTGTTTGTTTTTTGTTGTTAAATCAGAATGGAACTCAGCAGAAAGCAGTTCAAGTCATCTGCTGAAGACCCACGGCAAGGAAAACAAGCTCATGAAGGTGGAAGGGAAAACCAAAGTAATTTTACCATCCCGTGCTGCTGGCTGTCAACTCATTAATTAAATATTACAGACACCGATTTCATTGGTTTCAGACACCGTCCCTTGCAGGTGTGCCAAGACCCCCGGATGAGCACGGCCCTCTCTGAATGCGAAGAGAAGCATTGCAGGCCAGTTCCAACCCATCCACTGCCACTCTTTTTTCTTGACTGCCTCCGCACCAGCTCCCTGAATACCCCCATCAAATACCTGAAGATCCCTGAATGCCCATACCAAAAAGCTAGAAGCAGCTTTCCCCCCATCTTTCTTTTAAGTCGTTTGTTCGCAGCAGATGAGCGCTCCTCGCTATCGCACGAGCCGTTACGCAAGTACTCCCAACTGGTAGCCCTGAATCCTGGTTTTCTGGTTCCCTGGAGGGCTGCAGGGCAGGGTCCAGGGCCTCCCCTCTTGCCAAGCCCTGCTAGACTGCCCACGGTGAAACTCGAGGTCATCGGCAGCTCCGCAAGGCAGCCGAGAGCCAGCGACATTGCACAATTTGTGTTCTGTGTGGACATCTGAGCTGGAAAGGCAGTCATTTCAAAACAAGCTGAAGTTTGCCTCGGGATCTTCTGAGTTTTACTGCAGGCTTTTCTTAAACTCTTCCACTGATAGCATTTATAAAAGTTGGATTAATTTTCTGTGACACCGAAAGGAGGAGGGAGAGACCCGAAACAAAACCCCAGCCTTGCCTCACCAACCTCACTCGTTAGATCCGCGTAAACATCCACTCGCTTCCATCCTGTCCTCAAAAGCCCTTTCTCTCCAACACGCCAATAGCTTTTAACCCACATTAAAGGCTCTAGAATCCACTACTCCGGAGGAAGCGAGCCCTGGAAAACCTTGCTCGGACCCTCGGAGATGTGGCTGCCACTGCCTGCCTGCCGTGTCCCTCCGACCGAGAGGAGGCTCCCCAGAGCAGAGCTCGTCTCTGCACCCCCACTTTACCCATCCCCACGGGGGTTCGGTCACAGAAAGGACAGTTTGGTTGAGAAAGTGGTCGGAGAGTTTCAACAACCGAGGCAGAGGGAAATATTGCCTTCTGGCAGCTCCTCTTTGGGGGTGGGATGGACATCTGAGGAGGGGTGAATGAGAGGGAGAACAGCTGTTTGCTCAGTGAATGAGTCACAGGACTCAGCTATTAATTCTTCCTCCCAGGAGAATATGCCCCATGCCAGCCCACCCACCATCCTATAAAACAAACAAACACATAATGGAGGTCAGGGAGGGGGAGCTCAGTAAGAGGAAAGGGAAAAAAAAGGGAAAAATACACCCAAGCATTTAATATTTACATAAGAAAGAAATGTTTCATTAATTACACACAGAATCAATTTGCAGCTATTTTCCTTAAATTTCTCAGTCAAACCCACAGATTTGAAGCACTTTGAACTGTGCTGCGCCAGTAATTGTGGATGAATATTTTAAATCAGTCTTGAATCACTGTACTGCACACACCAAATGAACTAATAAGCTGCTCATGTGTGGACTACTAATGTATTTTCTTTCTTTCCTTCCCAGACAGATGGAGTGCAGCCTAAAATCAGTTGAATTGGCTACTGGGAATCTTCAGAAAGGCTTAGAAAAATCTTTAGCTCAACTGTTTTATTAAAGATACCACTCAACAGCCCGCGTGCGTTAAAAAGGAGCCAAGAAGATGCAGGAAAACCCAAACAAGTTTACAAAGATATGAAAGAAGAGTTGGACATTTCACGTGACTATAGCAACCTCCAGAGAGTGACAATGAATAGTGTCCTGCGAAATGTTATTACAGGACTATAGGAAAGATGGACATCCTTGTCATCTATAGGATATTTATCACAATACACCCATTTATGGGCAGTCATTTTAAATCACACAGAGTGGGGTATCTGTTCTGTAGTCTGACAGATGTGTTCGCGTTTACAGAAGCATCTGTTGAGTCATCAGGACATCAGAATAGTTAATTGCACTTTGGGGATGCTTTCAGAGATTAGAAGTTCCCATAGTTCAAGTAAATTTTAAGTGTCCTCATAGATTAAACTCCTTTTTCATGTACAAAATTAATTTTTCTGGAGTGTGGGTGCATATGTTGATATACGAAGCCATAGAATCACAGATGCAAAGAATAACTTCCCTGTGCGATTACCTGGGTTTTTTCCTACCTCCTGTACACCCTGCCTCACGCTGTGATCAGCGCTGTGGAACAGGAAACAAAGATACAACTTGAATCACACATAACTCTGAAATATAAACTAAGATGTGGCCTTCACTGTTTGGTCAAAGAATACAGAAGAAGCTGCTTTCAGTCAAGAACTTTAAAAAACACCTAAGAGCTGAAAACTGCTACATCACGTCTTCCATCGCTCTTTGGCAAAATGCTTATAATCATATTTCAGAAGTTTTTATTGCTGTTTATTCTAATAGAAATACTGCACAAGCTGTATCTATCACCACCACAAGAGTATGAGACAGGCCAGGAGGACCTCCACAAGATTAAACATACGTTGGATGACATTAAGCCATCCACCCACCTAAACCGTACCAATTGCTTCTTAGATGCAGCTAGGGACTGGAAGCAAGCAATCTCCATCCATACACTTAATTATCCAAATATTGGAATTAAAAAGATCTTTGCAGAATACCCCATCTGTGAGCAGATTACATATTTCCTATGCTTCCCACCTGAATTTCCCTGCAACCTTCTGGCCCTCATAGCAGTAGGAAGATTGAGAAAATTATTTCTTAGGAAGAAGGATCCATCACACAAACTTTTATTTAAAACAATTTAGGACTGGATTTTTTGTACGGTTGGTGTTTTACCATGACGAAAGGAACCACTGGGGAAATAAACAAATAAATAAATAAAAATTCTATGATTGACTCTTTCTCAGATGTGGCTGAATCTGTCTGTAGATCATGAACCCCAGGATTCCCATGGTTAATTCAAAGAACTACACAACTCCACTTCAGAAGCCATCACAAAGCTCAAGTGCGAACGTGTAACCAAGAGCAGCATCCCAGGCTGCAGGTACTGACACCTCATCTGTGTTTTGCTCCCTATAAAGCCCAAAGCTCGAGCGTCCCTCCATCCAACCGGGCTGTGGTTCTTTAGTGGGGAGGAAACGAAACCTGCAGCGAGCGTGTAAAAGTTGAGACGAGCACCGCAGCCACCCCCGCGCTCTGAAAAGGTCCCATGCTTTTGAAGTCACAGCGTAATTCCCTTGGTGCTCAACTGAACCGAGGCTGCTGTCTCAGTTGCATTAAATTATTAGCTAATTAGCCAGGAGTAAGGACAACAGCGTGTTGATGCTGGCAAGCTGTGAAAAGAACACTTCAGCAAGGAAGATCAATAGCATTTTTTTGTCTGGCTTACAATAAGAAAACCGCTGGCCCAGGTTATGAGTTTAAGCCATTTTTCATTTGGCAGACGAGACTGCGCTAGGGATAGATCAATACAGTAACTTCATGATGGGCTGCTGCTCCTACAGATGGCAGGACCATAAACAGGCATCATTTTTAAAGCCTGAAGCAATCCATTACTTAGCAAGCACCTGACCTTTTCTAATATTTAGACATTCCTTCACAAAAAGGAAAAATCGGAACACAAAACGGAGGGAAAAATCGGGAGGATGAGCTGTCCTGTAAGACAGGAGAGAATAGTGGCTCTTCTGAAGTCAGCATTTGAAGTAGTGACCTTCCGTGCTATTTGGGAGATCACACTAAAGCCGCGAAGTTGGCACCAGGTAACTACTTATCCCTTCAAAGAGAAAACGTGACTGGGGATCAGTTCTTATTTGATGCAATTTTCTTACCTTTAGGTTATCTGGGATAACAAAAGAGCCTATTTATTAATCATTAAAACAAACAAACAAACCGACCGAAACCTAAAACAAAACAAAGCACAGTCAAACCAACCCCTTTAAAATGTTCTTAAAGCATTTATATGAATCACTGGAACACCTGCAATTAGTAAACCTTTGAGCCAATACAGCTACAAATGACTGTTTATTTTTCCCACATTGCAAAATACACACTGTAGCATTTGCACCTACCCTTTGCTACTCCGCACCAGCATTAGTAGTGCCTGTAGGGTTCCACTATCTTAACAAAGGCAAAGGAAAACAAGAAGGTTTTATAATTCCAGTGCTTTTATGGTAAGACCCCTAAGTCGAGGAGAAAGCAAAGGATAGCACCTTAATAAATTATTCAGGCCAGAACTTCAGCTGAGAACACAGGTGGAGCATCTGGCCCTATATTTACAGCCTTCTCGTTACTATTAGCATGAAATAACCACAGAACATGGTGAATTAATCATAAAACCAGCTTGCCTCTGCCTCCCTGTCTGAGGCTGGTTTGTGTCAATTACTGCAGAAATATCTGCTTAAGCAGGAAACTAATTTTACCAAAGCACATTGGGTTTGCAAGCTTTCATCAATACTTTTGGGTTGCTGCAAGTAACTAATTAACGTTAATGTCAACATAAAGGATAGGAGGAGGAGGAAAATATTAACAAGCACAATATAAAACCTGAGCCGGCTGCTTCTTCCCCATACAGTACTGCCATGCAACTGGCTTTCAGTTCATGCCTGGAAAAGGAGTTGGTATTAATTTGGTCGCTAATTTTACTTTGCATGATGTGAGCAAACAGTGCTACATTCTCCCCTTAGCTAACGCCAATCCCGCACAGAATTAGTTCAAAATACAGCAGAATAGCACTCAAACCAGAAGTCTTTTGACTGGGCTCTACTCGGGCTAAGAATAACTTGGCGCACACGGACATGATGCTAAATCTGCCAATGCTCTGCTTTGCTCCAAAACTACCTCCTCTGCGTGTTCTGTAAGATCCT
This sequence comes from Actenoides lindsayi, assembly GCA_025331215.1. Taxonomy (NCBI): domain Eukaryota; kingdom Metazoa; phylum Chordata; class Aves; order Coraciiformes; family Alcedinidae; genus Actenoides; species Actenoides lindsayi. Next base: position 76,747 of record WTSP01010564.1, read on the forward strand.
ATATACATCAAGCTGTGTTAAAGCAGGGAAACTACGTACTGAATCTCTTCTCAAAAGAAATGGAATTTTCTTAAACTCAAAGGTGAAGAATGGTTTCAACAGCTTCGCATGTATAATCTCACCTCTTTTCAGCACTCGCAAGGGCTCTTTACACCCAATCACGCTTAGCGGTGCCGGCCGCCACGCCTGCCAGCCACCGGGGCTTGCTTTCAACCCCGAGACTCAGCCACCCCACCGCAAAAATCACTGGCAACAACACACCAAACAGGAGTGCACCATGCTGATTCGTAGGACTCAGAATAGCCATAGAGATGATGCCCCGTGATCAGGCTGAATGAGACAGTAAATAAACTCAATGGCTTCATTTTTTAGTTTTGTATGTTTTTTGGGTTTGGTTGTTTTTTTTTTTCCTTAAAAACAAAAGCTTGCTTAATTTTGGTTGCAAAACCCTCACATATTTCTGAAAAAATAAAAAACTGCAGCACTCAGAAATAATTACTGATGCTTCTTTCACAGTGCCTCTGTATTTCTGTTTCTTATGGGCTCCCCCCCCATCCTATTGACTCTAAGTTCCAATAAGCTGTATTTCCTTCTCAGCCAAGTCCCCACCATGACTTTGACTTTTCTTATTTGTCCTCTGTCCCCAGTAAGATCTAGACTACACCCTTCATCCCAGACCAGTCTCTGCAGATTCCTGTTCTGCCCCTTCTTTGATCAAAGTCCCTGGACTTTCTGTAGTTAGAAAGTTTTAGTCAACAGAGACATTAACTCCTTATTGCTCCTGTACTATTGAAATTACATGCTCCTTGCCTGAAGATAGCACCGTGTGCACAAGTTTATAGACTTTAACATTACCACCAATGATGTGAGACCCCACTGAGGACCTCAACAATTTCTTGCTGAAGAAGTTGTACCTAAGTGACAAATCCACAAATACAAATGAGGACGAGGCAACTTTGCTACTCTTCAGGAGGTTAAGTTGAAGGGAAAGAATACCAAAGACAGGCTTTCGACACCACACCGAACTTCCTTCTTGTCACGTTTACAGACTCCAGATAAGCTACAAAAACCACAGACAACACCTTATTACCTATTTTTCTTCCCTAGCAAAGTCTCATTTGAAAACCTATGTCTTAATACTTGCTTCACATCCATCCAACAAAGAAAACCAGCTCTCTACTCAGTGTTTTGGATATTGCACTCATGTGAGATATATTTATTTCAATGTAGACTTTGCCAGTGTAATAAAACTATAAACTATTAGTTGGATAATAAAGCATTAGTTTAAAGCACCATCTCTTCATTATGCATAGTGTCATGATCATATTTAACTCCGTGATGGTGACGAGAAGACAAGATCACAGTGCACATATTAGTAACACAAGTAAGGAGACTAAAATAGTGCATTCGCATTAGGCACTGTTTGTACTACCATCCACCAAAGCCAGACCTTTCAAGAGTAATAAAGTGGAGTTATTATAATTAGAGAGTTCATAATACCATTTAATCAAGTGTGGAGCTGGATCACAGTGGGTTGTATACCAAAGACAAAACCACATGAAGCAGGAAAATGCCGAGTGCAAGAAAGGGCACACATATTCTTCACGGAAAATAACAAGTTGCTACAAAGCCATGTTTGTTTTCAAGTAGTCAATCAAGAGAGTTTGCATACTAGGTAATTTTACATCATGAAAATAAGTTATTTCATAAATTGCAAATTAAATGCAACCACAAAAATGTCTCTTGATCCTAACAGACAGAAAACCCCAGATTTGAGTTCTCAATTTGGGAATTAGTTCTTCATAGTTTTATTGGAACAATTAATTATGCCTCAATAACATTATAATTATTTTTCTACCGCTGTTTATTATTTACAAAGTGCTTTACAATAACTAACCTCTTTCCAGACACCTCTACAAGTCTCCATGTAGTGAGTGAGGCTGAGACAGGAGTATCCTGAGCTGTCACCAGCAAAACAGCAAGGGCCCAGTGAAATCAGGAGTAAAACTGAGGACTTTTCCATAGCCAGGCCATTTTCCTGGGGGGTCACGGTATCCTTGGCACACCTAGCGTGAGATGCTTTGCACCACCAAGATCAATGTTACAATAGCTCCTTCCCATGCCTCAAAACCAGATTCGTTTGACCTGATTCTCTCCCATGAAACAAAAAAATGTATGCTTAAAAAAACCAGAAGTAAAGGTATTCAGAAATCACGCTTGCAGATGAGATGGATCAGACGCTCACTCGCATGCTTGAAATTAGTCTTCCATCTCCTGACCAATCTGAAAGGTCTTGCAAATCTATCTGCCCAGGACTCAGGTTGTTGGTTGGCAGGAGCGAACATACCACACAAGGAAGGACCCTAATGACAGCAGCTGCAGCTCCTCCTCATTCCCCCTCTGGTACACCAAAGACGTCCAGCATTACCCTGATCCACCCGGGAGTACTCAGGGAGCTGGCACAGGAGCTCGCCAAGGCACTCTCCATGATGCATCAACAGTCTTGGCTAACAGGGGAGGTTCCCGATGACTGGAAGCTCGCCAGTGTGACACCCATCTATAAGAAGGACAGGAAGGAGGATCTGGGGAGCTACAGGCCTCTCAGCCTGACCTCAGTACCACGGAAGATTATGCAGATTGCTCACACAGCAAGTGCAGGGCAACCAGGGGATCTGGCCAAACCAACATGGGTTCATGAAGGACAGGTCCTGTTTGACCAACCTGATCTCCTTTTATGGCCCACCTAGTGGATGGGGGAAAAGCTGTGGATATATTGTCTACCTGGACTTTAGTAAGCATTTGACACCGTCTCCCACAGCATTCTCCTAGAGAAGCTGGCAGCTCATGGCTTAGACTGGTGGACTCTTTGCTGGGTTAAAAACTGTCTGGGTCCAGAGAGTTGTGATGAATGGAGTTTTCTCAAGTTGGCAACCGGTCACAAGTGGTATTCCCCAGGGCTCAGTGCTGGGGCAGGTCCTGTTTAACATCTTCATCAATGACTTGGATGAGGGGTAGGGGATTAAGTGCTTCCTCAGCAAGTTTGCAGACTACCTGAAATTAAGCAGGAGTGTTGAGTTGCTTGAGGGTAGGGAGGCTCTACAGAGATATCTGGACAGATTGGAGCGATGGGCTGAGGTCAACTGTATGAGGTTTAATAAGGCCAAGTGCTGGGTCCTGCACTTCAGTCGCAACAACCCCCTGCAATGCTACAGGCTCGGGAAAGAGTGGCTGGAAAGTCGCCTGGCAGAAAAGGACCTGGGGGTGTTGGTTGGCAGCTGGTTGAACATGAGCCAGCAGTGTGCCCAGGTGGCCTGGATCAGGAATAGCATGGTCAGCAGGAGGAAGAAGGGATTATACCCCTGTACTCAGCGCTGGTAAGACCGCACCTCAAGTACTGTGTTCAGTTTTGGGCACCACACGTAAGAAAGACACTGAGGTGCTGAAGAAGGTACAGAGGAGGGCAACAAAGCTGCTGAGGGGACTGGAGAACATGTCTTATGAGGAGATGCTGAGTGATCTGGGATTGTTTAGCCTGAAGAAGAGGAGGGTGAGATGAGACTATTTCTCTCTACAGGTAACTGAAAAGAGATTGTGGTGAGGCTGGTGTTGGCCTCTTCTCCCTAGTTGGTAATGAGAGGACAAGAGGAAATGGCCACAAGTTGACCAGGGAAAGTTCAGATTAGATATTAGGAAGAATTTCTCTACTGAATGAATAGTTAAGCATTGGAACAGGCTGCCAGGGAAGTGGTGGAGTCACCATCCCTGGAAGTGTTCAAAAAACAGGTGGATGTGGCACTCTGAAACGTGGCCTAGTGGTCATGGAGGTGTTGGGTAGAAGGCTGGACTTGATCATCTTGAAGGTCTTCTCCAACCTTAACAACGCTATCATTTTTATCCTCTACAGAAACAGAGTAGAGACTACTCTTGTTCTAAGTAGCCCTTGTTTTAACCACACCACAACAATTTTAGAAAACATGAAAAATCATTCTATGTACCAAATTTCAAGTATAAACCACAAAAAATAGTTTCTCCATCTTCTATGTGGAGAAACTTGCTTGACAAACACAGTAAGTCAGGAGCACAACCACTGAATGGTCTCAGAAATAACAATCGTACTGTAACACTTTGTGCCACGTTATTCCTTGAGTTTTTCTATCACAGACACCACAAAGAAACCCTACAGACCTTAACTTGATCTTCATTTGAGGCCTTCAAATCCCAAATGTGATGCTTCATTATAATATTAAGTAAAAATAAATATACCTAATGAATGTATCCAAGTTATCAGGTAAGTGTAACTTAATTTTTATCACTTATTCCAGTATAGCTCATTAATTTAAGAACTTGTATTGATTTTGTGGTTCATTTGCACATTTAGAATACTTGTGCATTTTAAGACTTAAGTTTTGTAGGAAAGAGCATCCCAAAAACTTACGATCATGGAGGGGAAATGAGATGTTTGCTTCGTTTATTCCTATAAAGCATTAATTTACGTAAGATTTAGGAAAACTTTCCCCTCATCTGCACTCTAAAAATATTCCTTAAAATGTGGGAGAAGGCTCAATGTACACAAGACAAATACAAATTAAAGTACACCAAAGAAATGGAAGGACAAATAGTTCTATCCTTGCTCAAGAGATAACTACCATATCCACAGCTTTGAAATGGATGCAATACAAGCTTGTTCTTTATTAGTGGAGCTAAATGTTTGCCACCCTAATCTCCAATATGCTATTCTTCTCTAACTACGGGGTATATTCCCAGGTCAATCTGTGGGAGATTTAAGCAGACGATGTTAATCCTAGCACAAAACTGAAGGAACGTAAATCTGTTCCAAGTGTTGCAGAACATTTTAGCCAGAAGTAGAAGCTCCCATCAAACAGGACAGAGACAAGATAAAAATCATGCTGGTTTAATACCCTTAGGGCTTTATCATGCCAGCACTAACTGATAGTGTTGCTTATAAGAGATACTGGCAGAACAGAGCAACAGTAAGGAGGAAAAAAAATAATATCTATATCTATATCTATCTATATCTCCAATCCTTTATTGAAGCAGGTAATTTTAACGAACGCTTCATCGCTACTGCTTTTGACTGAAATTGTGCAACAGTAATAAACTGTTTAGATTCCCAGCCTTTTCACTCTGCTTACATGTGCAGTGTATGTTCCATAAACATCCCACCTGACCGTTCACACCAAAACGTTTGCTGTGATGATTACAGGCTTCAAGTGTCATTAATGACTTTCAGAAAGGCTGCAGCATCCTGGGTTTGAAAACCAAGCTTTTTAAAAGATGCAAACCGACAAACTCAAAAATCAGCACCCAAATCTAAACCTGGAGTTCCTGTTCCCTCTGCTTTTAATAGAAAAAATTTGGTTTATTAGTTTCTATTTCTCTTTTTTATTTTATTGACAGTATTAGCCCTTTATTTACACCACAGTTCCTTGTTAACGCCTCCAAGTGAAAACCACACGCTGTTGTTTGACATGGACTAAAACGGTTTAACATTCACATCGAATAATTGGCTGTTAGACACCTAAATGCATTGCATCACACCTCTTAATTTTTTGTCCCCCCAGTCATTCTCATTTTCCCTAAAGCAAGACACTAGAATAATCACTTTGCTACATTTACTGACAATGACCCTCAGAAGGTGATAACATTTTCATCCCATTTGATTACACGGGACTTAATAAATCCTAATGGAAACACAAGTAAATCCTCTTTCTTATCACTCGTTCTCATTAATTTCAGCAGTGACTATAACTTAACCACTCAAAGGGCTTGAAAGCACAGATGGAGTACGAATGAAAGAGAACTTGCACTGCCTTCCACTTGCACTTTTAATCTTGCTCACTGAACAAATTTAGGGTAACTCTAACAGACCAGAGTCCCGAGCATCCCAAGGCAGAGCCGACCCAGTGCTGGCAGGGTTAACACCGCTATGATGCCGATGATGCGGCAGCAGCCCACGGGAGACAAGATCCAGCGAGATGCCCACCCGAGAGCTCACAGTCTAAGCAAAACCAAATAAACAGGATGTACCCAGAAGTCCATCGAAGAAAATAAACACGACTGTGATTATTGTTTTACTTCTCAGTGACACTGCGGAAGAACTGAGTCATCAGGTGGGATCTGAGCAGAGCGAGAAGACAAAGGGGACAACTTATAAGGGAGTGTGTGCCATGTGAAGAAAGTGGTGCCAGCAAAGGTGTGAAGACTGTCATGGGACAAGCAGGTGGCCAGAACATCAAGCCTCACACCGCTGAAGAAACATTCTGGCAAGGACGGTCACCTCCAGGTGCTCACATCCGCTGTGCACAGACTGTTCTGGCAAGCACAAGAGAAGCGCACAGCTCCAGCGGGCAGCCGTCATCTCTATTTCCCTACCTGATGCCACCACTAGAAAATAGAGGCCCTGACATGAGAAATCAAGAGTAGCCCACAAATGAGCCAACTGTGCTGAAATCTGGTTTGACTGCAGAGGTCAGGACAGCTCATCAGCCAGCTGCTCTGCTATGTAAGTGTAACGAGACACTCGCAGCTTGCTGCCCCTCCAGTGTAATTGCACATCTTGTTCTTTGTAATCACGCTTACCACTTAGACGCTGCTGTAGAGACATAACTAATCCTCACAGATCCCACTGAGAGGCAGGCAGAAAAGTATTACCATCACCATTTTACAGATGGAGAGAAATAGATATTACCTGCAGGAGTCAGTTAATGACTGGAATAACCTGATAGACTTCCACAGGCCTGGGAGGATTCAGCCTCACACGTGCCGGTGGCCAACTTGGCCAACGGAGGTCAAGCCATTTGTCACAAGCAAAGGGTGTTACTTGGAGATACAGGATGGAACCCCCTGCAGTGCTGAAGCCAGCCTTACTGTCAGGTCACTGTACAAATCCTACCTGCAGCGGGCTGCTTTTTGTGGGATTTTTTTGTTTGGTTGATTTTGGGGGTGGAGGCGGCGGTGGTAGAGGTTTTTCTCCTGTTGCTTTGGATGGGGTTGGTTGGTTTGGTTTTTTTAACCAATCCGTAAGGGATTCTAATTAAAAAGAGGCCCAAGTAAAACTTTTGCTACAGTTCCACAAGTGGAAGAAAAGCAAGTCCCCCCCATTTGATTGATTCCAATAATAATTGCAATTATTGTTTCTGTAGCACCATAAAATACCTCAGCAACTGCTGCCAGGAGACAGTTACTTACAAATGAAATGTGTAACATGTGAAAGACAGAGGACAGCAATGTACAAATGACATGATGTGTATACAGTAAATAATACAATGAGGAGGCAGCAGGATGCATTTTCCTGTCGTTTGTTACTAATATGTTATTCTCAAGTGCCACGGTTGGTGGGAAAAGAGCTTCAGTAGTGACTTTCTATTGTTTCTAAAGTCTCAAAGTTAAAATCAAGCAAATGTCAAGCTCTTTCTGTGTTCGAAACCACAAAGGACCAATAATAGTCAACCGATCATCCAAACTTCCACAACAGCCATGAAATGATGTTACTTGTTCTTTAAACTGTTCTGACATACTTAAATCATATTTTCCATCTTTCTTACGCATTTAGCATTGCTAGGAACCTTAGGAATAGAAAATTATCTTATCAGTTTGATTCAAACAAGCACCTGACTCCAGAAGGACAGGTTTTAAATAAAATTGTCATCACAAGGCCAAGAGCCACCCTGGGGAATTGCCCCAACTGTTCTTTTCAGATCCATTGCTATTGCTCCGTCCCTTCTCAATGTACCTTGTGCATCAACAGAGGAGTTATATAGCTTACAACCCTGCACTGAAGTACTCTCTCATTATCAAGAAACTTAAATCAGACTGATGTTTTAGCCAGGTGCACAGACAGAAACATCACTACAGTGGCTAACTAAACTTTCCCTCCACACCATCTTTCTGCTGCTGTCAACCTTCCCATCCTTTGGTAATGTCCACTTTTTAAATACTCTGCTTTAACAAAAGGCAGCAATGTTCTTCATCGTCATACTAAAAGGAATCCTCTCTAGCCATTTTAAACTTGGGTGGGAGATGAAAGCAGGAGAAATTTTATCTCCCAAACTGAGCTATTTGCTGTCAGTCTGAGCAGCTAGCTATTCCAACCAGGCCTTCCTTTGGTCAGGCACCAGAGAGAGCAGCACATCTCCCTTCTCAAATACAGTTCAATACCTGCTGTACCTTCAATACCAACTGGGAAAAAAAAAAAAAAAAAGCATGATGTTTGCTTGTTGGTTGCTAATTTTTAGGATCATTGCTGAAGGACACACAACGGTCTCATGGAAGGCACCACACTGGCTTATTTTCTGCTTGAAGCTGCCAGCAGGATTCATTACTGCTCACTGTAGGTCAAGAAAAGATGTTTTTCTTCAGCTTTGGCAGTGGATACGGGATTAAATAGACCTTACGTGACTGAACTTACAGAACATGAAGGCAAATTATGTGATGCTGTATATCCCAAATCCAACGTTACATAAAAAATAACTGGTTTAAATAATCAATCCAGCTTGTTTAGTAAACTACCTGGCTAACAGCCAAAAGATGGCAATTTCAAGGGGTTTTATAGATTCACTCAGAAAAAACAAAGATCCATTTTCTAGAAGAGGACTCACAATTCACCAACTCCTTACATTAAAAGAAACAGGGAAGAATTCTGCCTTTTTTCCCCACCTTCCGTTACACAGCTTTAGAACCAAAACCTCCATCTCAGAATAAATCAGCTCCCCTGTTCACACTAGCTTTCGTGTTTACACGGGCACAATCTGAGTACCAGTTTTTAGGGATTATGTAAATAGTTATCAATGTCATGTGGTTTCAACTAGCCGGAGAAAGCCCCAGATAAAATTACTCACCAAATGTGACCTTTACAGCTTTCCTTCAGCATGCAAAATTAACCAAGAAAGTCTTGTAATGAGTGGAAGTGCATTTTAAGAAACATTATTTCAATAGGAAGAATAACCTACGAAAACTTTCTTTTTAAAGATATAAAACTGAATTTGCAGAAGCCATGAAGACACTTGAGAGGCAAACCACAGGACCGTTTCCAAATAATCTAGTACCAAAGTACATAAACATAAAACATTTCAAAGCATTTTAAGGCACCGAAAGATTACAAGAGCAATGTCTAAACTGACCTCTCCACTCCCACTAACAATCATTCAGCACTTCAGGGGTCTCTGAGCCACAGTGCAATAGGATCACTCTTGGGTTATATGGCATATAACAGATGTGATAAGCTTGTTACAGATACCAGTGTACGCATAATATAGCTATTTAGAAACCTATTAACATGAGGTAAGAAAAAGAGTAAGAAACCACAGTATTTTTGTTCTCTTTTACGACATGAAAGCATTTGCTTTTTCTCCTGAAATCTCAATTCTGACTTCTCATTGGGAGAACTGGAAACCGAAGTCATCAGTTATCTTTTTCAGCAAGCAGAACTATTTGGGGCCAAAAATGGGGTGGGGGTGGAAGACAAGCTAAAGAAACAACCCAATGCCACCCAGGGAACTCGAGTCGGCCAACACCCAACCTAGCGGGTCGCAGCTCCGAGTACCACACAGCGACACCCGAGTTTTACGCTAGCGGGATCTCAGGGCCACCCAGCAGTACAGGGGTGAACGATCCAAACCCCTATCGCGTCGGGTGACTCTGCCGCTGTGCCGCGAGCCCGAGCAGAGCAGCAAGGGCAGAGCACGGCCTGCGGGTCAGCACCAAGCCGCAGCCACGCGGGAGGACAGGACACACCAGCCTCCTGCCTCAGTTTCCCCACCGTAAGCAACCCCATTTACCCACCTAACACCAGAGGACTGAAAAGGTTAACTCGTGTGTGCAAAATGCTTTTAAGCTGAAAGCAGGCTGTATGTCTCTCCTTTCAGTCATCCTCCCAGAAACCCGAGGAGCCGCGAGCTTCCTCTTCAGCCGGTCAGAAAAGTCACGGCTCTCTTGCTGGCTCTGCGTGACCCACTGCTGCACCTTGAGCCCGCTGCCGGAGCGGTTACGTGTCGAGCTTATCACTATATAAACTGGGGGGAAGCTTATTACTGGAGACAGGAAAAGGCAAAATACACGACACACAGAAGGCACCGCTTATTCTGATGAGATTCGCTATAACCCGTTGGGAGTTAAGATACCACAGATGTTTGAGACCTCAACGAGAGCGTGGTGCGGACGGGAGCGGGGAGCAGCCTGAGCGAGCCGCGCGCTCGTGCAGAAAGGATCTGCTCCTGCAGCCCGGCAGGCAGAGCCGGAACCAGCTGCGTGGCTGCCTCTGTGTTTGGGGCCAGCAGCCGCGGCGGGCAAACAAAGAACCCTACGGCCCTGGAAATTCAGGGGAGGAAGGGAGTTGGGGAAGCAAACCGGGAACAGACGTATCGAAGGTTTCAGTCTATTCGGTATCGGACCTTGTGGGGTAAAGGCACAGCGAATCGCAGCCGATTAGCGCTACGTCTGGCTCTCACTGCTGGTGTGCACTGCAAGTGGCAAGGGAGAAACCCAGACTCTGTGGGAAGCTTCAGGGGTCTCCGAGGCCAAAATGTGAAAGCAACCATTTCCATAGAAAGGGTGCTTCCACAAACTGCTTGAAGTGGTTTTACTCCATTCCATCCCCTTACACAGAGCAGCTATACTGGTTTCCACTTACCCTTCCTGACGCTGAGGCACAGCTACCCTGCTGCTTGTAGCAAAGGAGGAGAGCAACTGGATTGCTGTTCAAGCCCATTAAACGTGCCGTGGTGTAGGTACAGCACAAGTAGTCTGGCCACTGGCCCTTTCCACTGAGGCTGCTGGTGACTCGCTAGCCAAGACACACGTACACACGTGCAACCCTGCGAAAGATGCACTGTAAGTGGAATTTTGTGTCTCCTTTTCAGAGACTTCTTCCCACACGGCTGCCTTCACCCCCTCTTGCCCATCTCTGACCATCACAGGCCTGTACAAGGCAAGTTTGCATTTATAGCATGCTGCTGGCATCACTGTGCCAGAAGTAAAGCAACAAAAGACACTGGCCTAGCTCCTTTCCACCTATTTTATATTTCTCCAAAACCAACTTTCCACCGTAGTTCACTCTGCAAGTACAACACATGCTACACACAGCTTTAGTTCAGTTCATCTGTACTGATACCACGTGAAAAATTTCAAATACTGAAGTAAGGAAATCACGGTTCAAAACACCTATTATTACTTGACTATGTCATCGAGAAATATCGTTACTGAGTATTTCTTTCCCAGAATATATTATGACCAAATATTTCTGGACAGCAAAATAGATGCCTTTCGCATCAGTTAGCTAGGAAGCCTGAAGGCAGTATGATGACAGATACAGGAGCTGTTATACTGTGTCAACTATTCATACGTGATGCTACCAACAGCTGAAGCTCAGAGACCACCAGTGGAAATTGTCTTTGTGATGACCACATCAACTACTCTCCCGATAAGACTTCTCCTAGACCTCAATGGCATCTCATCCAAAAAAAACCCCACCTTCCTCATTTTTTGTCTTTATTGAGAAACTAATTAAACCACAAAAAGGTATACCAATGCTAAAAGCTGGGACATAAATAAAGCAGGACATACTTTCCTTCAGAACACAAGACAGATGGTCAGGGACAGGCAAACTTCACTCTCATCTCCTTCATTTTGAATGAAATGAAAGAGTTTCAGGAAATCCACATGAGGAGAGATATTAAATCAATACACGGAGTATGTTTGGCTCATGTCCTTTCATGGGCCTCATCCTTTGTTAAAATGGTAAGCTGTTACTAACAGTGTTACTTTTGAAATGAGTAAATATATGCACTGCTCTTCAAACAGTAAACACATAGTGAATTTGTTAATCACCAAATCTTTTGTATTTGTAACTATCAGAAAAAATTCCCAGGGATGTTATTTCTGGGCATCCAACAGGAACTCTCACTTCAGAACAACTTATTTCTCCAGACATACACACGATTGCAAGTGTAGAGCTGTGTCCAACACACAGGACACCATTAGCAACAAGGGGCAGAATTCACCAAGTCTCGAAATGAATATGCCACACAAAGAATGGAGTGAACTCAGCACAAGAAACAAGATGGCTTAGCATGAGCAAGTGTTTTAAAATAACAAACAACAAAATCTCCAGCGCTATCCTGCTTTTATCCTCCAAGTTCCTTAATTCAGCATAATACTGGCTATAGCTGCTTTGAATTATCATACCGAACACCTAATTTCACCATGACTTTCATTGTAAGCAACGTTTACATCTCCTGGAGTTTGGCGATGATCTGCAAACTGCTCTTTTTTCCTTCTCCGTTTTAAGGCACGTTTTTAGCCGTCGTGGTTGCAGACAGCATCTAGAGTATGTCCCTGCCCCTGAAGCTGCAAGAGCCAGCAGACAGAGGATTTTCCTACGGACATTTTCCTTGAAAACCGTCAATAGCTTGCCTTGCTCAACACAACCATCGCACACTGGCAGTGCTGTCGGGTCCGAGTCTGGACAAGCACTGCTACGATACCATTTAGCAATGCCTGCGAAGGGGGAAGGTGTCCCATTCCTGGGCAGCCGTGGGCTTGCTCGCACTGCTTCGACCCCTGCAGTAACAAGCATAGCTCATTCCCAGACTTCGAATTTGCAGCCTAATTTTTAAAGCCTCGCTCGAACAAGGAAGCACCTCTAGCTAAGCAAAGGAGCATACGCGCTCTTGAGAAAAGTAGATGCTATGATTTGTGCTAATGAGACAGAAATAGCAGCGTGACTGAGACCCAAGTACGCGATACGACACGTGCAGCTGTCTAAAGAGCTCTGCTGTCAGTGTCACTGCGTGCTAATGGCATTCCCTTCTGCTTGGCCTCATCTCTCCACAAGAGCTTAAACATTCCGGCACTTCCAGCTCCACCTAGGCTGAACCACGCGCTTAGATAGGAAAAACAGCCACACAACTAGGTAAGATTTAACTCATTTTGGAAAGGATTTGAGCACGCTTGCGTTGTATGGCCAGAACTCAAGCATCGCTTATTTCTGGAGTATTACAAGAAAAAAAAAAAAAATTAAAAACAATGGCAAATTTTTATTTTCTTTTCAAAGGAAAAGAGGTAGGAAATAAAAAGCGTTTCCATCTCCTGTACAGCAAACATTAAGATACTATTGGGAAAATACCAACAGAGAAACCTCTAGCTGTTTACCCGTCATCTCCACAAGATGATGTTTTACTGGGGAAACTACTTTCTGGTGAAGTACTGCATGCATTTTGTGCACTTCAGTGTTTGAAATGCCTTAGAACAATCCCAAGCACATGGGCATGAGTTAGAAATGCCCCGGTGATTCACCAGTCCAGCTGAGGTATGCCATGGTGCCGTGATGGGCTCCTCATTTTACAAACCTGGCTTTAATTTCAAGGGAAGAAACCCCATATTTTATTTATTTTGAGATTTATACTCTAATTGCGTTGTAATCCCAGGATAACATGGTAGATCCGGCACTCATTTCACTTCAGTTCCTTCCTCAGAGCACTCACACAACCAGTAAGTTATTAACAGTTAAAAGTTTCAGTCAAAAGACCTTTTTTTCTCTAAGCAATTAGGTGTCCTTACAACAGAATCTACTCAGTGCCAGAAAAAAACCCCGACAAAAAAAAATTAGGAGTTTTTGGGAGCATGCATATTTTCTAAAGTCTGGGTGTCATCACATGAACCTGGACCTAGACTTCATTTCCAGATTCTGAACTGGAACAAAATTTTGGACAGGCCAATTCAAGAAAATAAGAGCAGCTTATTTATGATTTCAACAGTGGCACCAGAGTATTAGAAACTAGTTAAATACAGCAAAATACTCACCACCTCTTTACCAAACAACAAGAAGTGAGCTGAAACAGAGAACTATTTACCTACCTTATTAGACCAAAACATTTTTAGTGAACTACAGGTCTTTTCTAGGTCTGTCACTCACCAGAGGGCCTCTGCTGTGTACAGGGAACAGAAGAGCCCACACCACGGGCATCAAGCATCACACTCAGGGCAACCAGACACTGAAGAGCATGCCAGGCACTACTGCAACTTCTGAAATCTCTGGATGGCCAGAAGAAAGCACTTGCTCACAATCACCATAATTTTAAGTTCAGGGAGGACTGCTGTTCTCCTCAGGGCTTTTGTACACATAAAAGAATATATATATGGTCAGTCCTGGACACAAGGGCTTTTTACCAGCTTTCGATTCCCTTGAGAAAATATCATTGCAAAGAAAATTCAACCTAGGTAACGAAATCAACGCAGCACTTACCAAAAGCAAGCATCTCTTTGACAACATGTCGACACGGCACCAAGTGCATTCAGAGCCCACAGAAATCTAGCAGATTTAGAGAGTTTACAGACATTTGATTTAAAAAAAACCCCAAAAGCAAGTCAAAACAAACTCCCATATATAGAGCTTACAAGAGAACTCCCATATAAAGGTCTACCACCAAAGACAGAGCCAGTCTAGCTCAGGCAATTAAAAATAATACCCTGTTATCTTTATACCTGCCAGCCTAACCCAAAGCTCAGGGCCCAAGACTACTGCTTTGCCTGGGTTGCATCCCAGTTGCATCCCAGATCCCAGTCACCTGTACCTTGGCCCATTCTGGCTGCTGACAGTGCCAAGCACCTGGGCAGAAAGGCCAGGTGAGGGTGGAGAACGGCAAGTTTAGTGGAAACACACAACATCTGTGCAAATTAATGAGTTCAATTTAATTACCTCCCAACAGAAAGATTAAGCAGGGTGCAACTGGTGACACCAAATTGTCCTAATGGGTTCCACTGCTTGAATCCACCACTCATCAAGTTGAATTGATTTTTAAACAGTGGAAATTCAAACAACTCCCATGAGAAACTAACACAATTCCCATCTCAATCAAACGCTTTGTAATAGTTACATATAAAATGTGATTTTTGAGGAGGGAGAGTCAATTATTTCTTCTCCTTTCATTACTACCAGAGACCTGGTGATTTGAGAGTGTTATCAGAACAATGCTGGGATACCAGCACAAACTGAGGATGACAAAATGTACGAGCATGCTACAAATAATATTTTGCAAATTACTCAAAGCCCTATTTTTAAATAAAATCAGTAGCTAAGTATCTTGAGTGCTTGAAATAGCAGGACTGTTAGGCTATTGTTAAGTTCTTTATAATCCAAACCTTCCAGAAATAAATTTGCAAGTATGTGAACATCCTGAAAGTAATTTAAGATAGCAATTAAATTATGTTTTATAGTACATTCCTAAAGCAATTTTGAGTATCCAGCTGAGTCCCTTGAAGAGTACCTGCATTCAGAACGTGCCACAGATACTTTACACAGTTTCTGCTTGAGCGTGAACAGTTTTTGAGCAAAAATCACTACTGAGTTCAAGGAAGCCCTGGTTTCAGAAAAGAAAAAAAAAATGTATTTTAATTTAGAAAATAAACACTGTTGTACAAAACCAATCCCCATCTTTTCACATGTAAATGAGAAGATTTCTACATAAATACATAAAATACCACAAAAGCCTTTTAGAAGAAGGCTTTTTGCCATGGCCTCTGAAGATAGACTCAACTTCAACTATTTCCACGTCATTTCATCAGAAGAAAATTTGAAAAATACGAAGAATTGAAAAACAGAGCTGAAAATACCTATCTAGAGCTGAGATGCTGCCTGACAACTCCTATCTCACAAGTGATTAATGTGCTGACAATTTGCCAAAAAAAGGTCCGTTTATCCCGCTCGGCAGGTAAGCAAACATTCGTGAGGACAATTGGTATCTCTGCAAGGCGGCCACAGACTGAGTGGTCATCAGGTGTTAATTAGTAACTGACATTCTAAATGAAATCCAAGGGCTGTCAGCACCCAAGGTTCACGGAACTGGAGCGACCGAAAGGAGGGCGAAGGGAGAGGAGCAAAAGAAATAGCTGGATGTCTTCTCAGTGGCAGTTCTCTCTGTCCAATTTTATTTTTGTTAATCAATACCAGAACAATAAAGCATTTCCAATATTGGTTTTGTGTAATTCTTCTTCATTAAATCATACTTGCATGAAAGGAAATCAAAGTCACCCAGCTTTAGAGGGAGGCTCTGTTCCAGGTGACGTGGAAGACTTAAAGGGCGAGGGGGATGGGGGTAGAGGGGTTGGAGAAGAAGAAGAAAAAAACCCACCCTGCACAATGTTAAATACCTAACAGGAGATGGCAAATCAAATGGGAATTACTGTGGTAAAAACATAATTAAAAACTTGATTGAAGTTAAACAGAATTTACATAACACTGCAAATTAACTTTAGGCTGACAGTATTCACGGGGAAAGCAATAAAAAGGCATTTCATTAGTAATCTATATTTAAATAATATGTACAATAGAGCTGTTCTAATGAGAAACACAGGGGTTTTAATAACAGCACTTCCCAAAGGCTGCCAAGAGACGTTGCTATCACTGAGATGTCTGCACGTAAACAGTCTTTGGTGATATCACATGTGGACTGCAGCCATGAGACCCAGCACAGGTTGGTGCTCTACAGCTTCGTGATATAAATCAACTGCACTGAAAACACTACTACACAGCCCTGGGCCCTTGGGCCTCCTGACTTCATGTGAAGGAATAGTCCAATTTCAGCAGAACCAGGACTTATGGTTCATTTGAAGTTTTCTTTCATAAAGAATGTATTATTCTTCAAGTTTTCTGCTAAACATTTAACAGGCTTGCAGCAACAATCCTGCTTGGTTACCTTTCATAAATAATCCAGCCGTCCCCTCAGGTCACCCAACCACAAGCTCATAACCAATGCCATATAACCAACGGGGTACTTTACAATGATATTTTTTCCATATTTTTACTTTTGAAACCAAGAGACAAAGTCCATACTTTCATGAAAGGATTAAGCTGCCTCTAGATGGAGGAAGCCACGCATAGCAATTTCTGATGAGAAGGCTGCTTGGTGTTATCTCTATATTTCTCTACAGAAAACACTGGAAGTCCATCCCAGACAACAGTTACTTTGAGAGAAAATAATCAATCAAAAGAAAAAAAAAAAACAGGAATCAAAACAATCTTTCTTAACAACAATCAAACACAAAAGTTTCTTCTGATGGGCTTTTTGACCTAAGACAAGTAATTTTATACCTTTCCTAGAGCTACCTGCTGTGTGTTTTGGGTACTGTATCCAGTCAAACAAATAAACCCAACAAAAGCGAGATCCGTGTCTTGGAATGATATACACCAGAGAGCTGCACATGAAAAGGGGCACTGGATACTCTGAAACTATGATGTTGAAATCAACGCTACTTTAATTGACCCACCCGAGGATACTCAAAGACTTGATTTCTCTCACTGACACGTTTCCAGCTTATAGGAAAGGACTTAAGTGAAATGGCTATAAGCAAAGTGGTTTATTTCCCCAAGTGCCCTGAACACGAACCCCAAGAGTAGGAATCCAGGGAGATGCTCTGCAGAGTGCCCTGGATCAGGAGCTCTTCTGAGACCTGGGAAGGATTGCAGGCTTTCTGCCTAGTGCAGAACTACTGCATTCACTGACTGTCTACACACGTGCTCCTCTGTCTCTCAGGAACCAACTTCTTTTAATTTTTTTTTGCCATTAAACAGAAAAAAAAAATAAATCTTTAAACAATGTAAGTGTCTGAGACATGTTTTCTTATCCAACTGAGTTTGGTTTGGGTTTTGTGTCAGTAAGAGAGAAAACAAGCAAATGGTGTTTTGTTCTGTTTTGGCTGCTGAACTGCATTAAAAAATGCATACATAGAGATTAATTTCCTAGCGTTTGTTGAAAATTTGGTGGATAACATTTGTTGAACACTTGCAAATCGTGCCAGCTTTACTTTTTCTGTCAAAAAATCCACAAGTTATAGAATTACTTTTTTTCTCCAAAGCATATATATATCTTAAAAAAAAAAAAAAAAGGCAAAACAAACCAGAACACTCTTAAGCACATAAATACCAATGTTACCTCCACACATGGGGTTTTTTGAAGCAGAAAGGAGACGATCAGCTTACAAAGCTGACGACACTTGCTAACCAATGCTAATTATAATGAAAGGCAACCTCCAATAAAATAACATAAGAGAACGAGCTGGAAGAGAACCCCATTGCATTTACTTCAGCAGCCACTGAGGAAAAAGTGTGCATGACATTCTGTGTCAGTGACCTAAATTGTCAAGTTACATGCTGCTCCTCTGCTAAAGGCTGCACACAGTTCCCAGATTTCAAGTATTTCATGCAAATTGACACATCCAAAAAGAGTAAGAAAAAGTCTGACATTACACATGCGAGATGTAGACATCCCACAGGTTTTCCATGGCATTGAACAAATCAAGGTCACCTTCCTTCCCACCTCCTGAGACCTGCACCCAACCTGCTTCATATTGCAGGAATTATCACAGAGAAAGTTCCTTTAGAGGCAAGAGGGGCTCAGGTCTCTCCAAGTACAAAGTCTGGTAAGATGTACAGTGAGTAGCAGAACAAACATCAACAGAACCTATCTCCTGACAGAGCAGGTTACTCCCACGGGCACATCTTGTTTCCCCACGGTGAGATTTCTCCAGCTGGCAGAGGAGGGTGGGAAAAGGCTCACCCAGGAGCATGGAGTTCAGGAGAACGGAATTGCCCCATCAGTTCCGAGAAGAGGCTCAACACACCAGAGAGCAAGCTGTGCTCAGGGTTTTGCCTTCTTAAACACTGTTGATTTAACTACATATTAACATCTACTGCATTCAAGAGAACGCAGCTCACGTGCAGTACCGACCCTGGCTGGAGGGACTCTGCTTTCACCGTGCAGGGCACAGAGAAGGCACATGGTTCTAAAAGCCTTGGCTACGCTACCCTTCTGCTGTACCCTGAGAACAACACACAGTCTAAAGGGGATGCTGGATTTTGGGGGCAAAAGGATGTAACTGAAGGATTGTGGTGAGGGAAAAAAGAAACAAACAACTAAAAAAAGCCCAGAAATTGTGTTGCAGTAAAAGCTACAGGTCTAGCCAGGACTCCATGTCCACTGTGCTACACGCTGTGCAGACACACGAACAGGAAAAGTTCTGTATTTCAAAAAGCTTGTAATTCAATTAATAAAGAGAGAAGACCCAGAGCATTTTTTAAGGCTACTTATAAAACCGTGAATGCCCAGAAATACACTAACAGATGGGTCTTGGTAAAGTTGTTGCAAGCTTTATATTTTTCTTTAGAATTCTTTTCCAATTATTGTTAGGCTGCAACACAGCAGCCACGGCAGCTACAGACACGATTTAGGTGGAAACCTGTAACATACATAGAAGTGAAAACCAAGTGCTTTTGCAATGTTTTTTTCATAAGAAAGGGAAGAAGGCTTTCTCTTTTGGCCATGCAGCATTTAGAAACACGCTACTTTTTTGGTTTGAGTCACTTGCTGGACACTGTTGGCAAAAAAAGCAAGTTGAGGGCAAATTGCTGTTTGATAGCAAATTGCTCACACAAAAAAAAGATTTTTATAAAAAACTTAACTTATGGGTTAGAAGTAGTGACAAAAACAAAAACCTGCTCCTTTGGAAAACACAGATCTGTGTATTTCTGTGCAGACAATCTGTATCTTCATTCATTTAATGATGAAGATACATCACAGCTAAGAATTTTTCATAAACTGAGGAAAACTGATTTAACTCGCCAGATTTCATGCAAGAAAAACATCATCTTTGAAGCTGCTAGTCACTGAAAGAGGGAGAGATCAGTATTTTTAGCTGAGCGTGCAAAGCTTTTGCTGTCTCTCCCCAGCCCAGCCTTCGAATCATCTCACACCAACAGCCACCTCCAAAACCTGTCCTCTGATCTGCCCTTAAGTTCTTTACTCATTGTGAAGTAGGACTGAAGCCTTTTTTTAGTGATACTCTATGTGCATCTCTGCACATAGGTGAGTGCTTATTGTGTGGGTTTATTTTAGACAACACTTTCAAATAAAAACATGTTAACGACGTGGCAGAAACCTCTTGTAAATGCTCTCTTCCCACTTCCAGCAAGCTTACTGGAAACACCATCAGCTCAGCAGTCCTTAGGAGTGAGAGTATGAGTTAGGACATGTTAGCTAATTCTAAAGGTCTTCTACAAATCTAGTATTTCTATTTAATTTTATATACAAAGGTTACCATTAAATTTACAATTTTGTATTTCGACAGATTAAAAGTTCAGCAGTAATCTGCTTAATATAAGGAAAAACTCCACAACATTAATTACCTGCAGGCAGCAACACTGCATGGATTTTAACAGGGTACACTGGATGCCATACAATACTTTAGCAGATGTGCACACACTTTGGCCATTTTTACATCGTATGTTTTAGGGGAAAAAAAAAAAAAGCCCCCAAATCCCAAAACTAAAAGTCTCTTTTAGTACTTTAACCCAAAATACATGAGATACAGTTGGAAAGCTGAATAATTGTCACTTGTGAGAGAAGAGGAAGTGGGAACTGTGTCTGAGGTTGTAAGCTAGTGACACAGCCAGCTAGTGAAAAAACAGTTCACAAAATGACTGAGCCAAACGCCTCTTCAGAGGCATTGCTACACCATTATATCACAACAGGGCACCAGCGTGATCTAGTAAGAAGGCCTCAAATATTATTATGGATGTGACAGAAGAAGGGGCTATTTATCCCATAATGATCCTGCTTTCCCCATCTCGAATCTGCAGGCCAGGCTGACAAACCAGAACTGACAGAAATGCCACACGAGATGGAGCAGATTGGGTGACTGCTGTGGGATAGACCACAAAAGGCTGGATTGTTTATGAAATGAGGAAGAAAACATTTAGAAGTTTGTTGGCATCATTGCTGAGACTTAAAAAACGCCCTTGCCATTAAAGGGCAAAGCCTAAGGGAATACCTGGAGACCCAAGGATGCAAGGTTACTTTAAAGCAATAAAGGGAAAAACCTACTGTCTCCCAACCTCAAGTGCAAGTGTTTCAGACTTTGACCCTCTGAGCTTGTTTACAAAGTTATATCCAGATCCATTCACTTCTCTGTTTTCCTTGACAGGCCGAAAAACAAACAAACAAACAAACCAACCCACCCCCAAAAAAGTCCCTTCCATTTCATTGGGCCCAGCACTGAAAAGACCTGGAAAAATGCATCCAGAATCCACAAAATCATGCAGCATTGAGCTTAACCTTGCGGAAGTGGAGGAGAAGGTCTCCTCGGTGGTATATAAACAGCACACCAGAACAGCATCCCACTGGCACAATGCTGCCATGTTTGCCTTGTTCCTTAGGAAGCAGGCATGGAATTGAATTTAAAAATAAGCACGATACACCAAGCAACTGCTAGTAATGGTTTAATTCTCATGTAGGACAATTTAAAAAAAAAAATCAATCCTGATTTCATTTTTTCCAGGTGCACAACAGTTGGATGGAAGGAAGCCTTGGCCCCAGCAGAAGATGCATTTCCTTGCTGACCTCCCCAGAGAAATGGAGGGGTGCAGACAGTGGACATGGGCTGAGGGTCTGGGGCAAGGTGGACTGGGAGGGGATGTTCAGGAATGGGGAGAGGACCTTGGATTTCCACAGCCAGATGGGTTTACCACACTGACTTCAGGCCTGGACAGCACAGTTGCAAGCTATAAATGGTGAGGCAGGCCAAGGGCAGTGGCATCCTCTCCTGCCAAATTCCAGGCAGTTAGAGCCAGGGGTGACCTGGGCTCCCTGGACAGACACGCAGCAGTGGGGAAGAGCCTGCTACCAGGAGAGAGCCAGCAAGGAGGGGTGCTGCTTTATGGCAGCATGGCAATCCATTGCCTTTTTTATTTCCACTGCTGAATATTATTACGCTCTCTCCGTAGCTTTTATGAATGTTTGCTTTACACCATAATGTATTTGCCAGAAATCAATAGTCTCTTATCCTTGCAAACGAGCAGCCAATGTCACCACCTTTCCAGCCTGCAGATCAACTGGTGCTGCCCACTGCATCCAGAACGGGAGAAGTGGTTTCTTACTTGTCACATTTCATACAAATCTTCTGCCAGGAAAACAGAGATAAATACACCTATTGCAAGGCAGCAGCTGCCAACAGCTTTTAAATCAAAGCCTGTGTCTTAAAATATGCTTTTGCATTGAGCAAGTATGGAGGTACCATTACGGGCCCTCCCTAAAGAAACAGCTTATACCAGGAGCATTTGGAACTGTCTCATCAGGACATGCTAGGGATGGTTTACCCTAAAGAGGATTGGAAGGAAGGCAAAGGTGCTCTTATACAATTCAAAGAAGAGCAGCAAAAATTGCTCTTCTACATACAAGTAATATATAGAGGACCAATTGTGAAAAGGTGCTCCACATGTATGGCATGGTTTTAAATACAAGTTTTTAACTCGCAAGAAAAAAAACAAAAGGCAGAAAACACACCATGACTGTAATTAAGACACACAAAAAAAGACACAGTACTCTATATATCTCACAGCTTTCCCCACAAACTCTCTTTCTCTGTCAGGCCTCTGATGAATCACCCAATTTCCAGTCTCCAGCCTTTGCTCCAAAGCTCAAGATGAGTGTCCTAGAAAATCTGGTTTGTTTTGGTTCCTTTTTAAAGCATTTAGTTGTTTCCTCCATTGCTACAGAACCTCCAAAAGCAGGAATAACCTTTTTAGGCAACATCATTATATCCCCTTAGCCCCCATACTCTTTTCAATTTCACTTTTGCTTAAATTAAAACTCTTCTCTGGTGTAAATGGGTTAACAGCTATCTTTTCACCATTATCTCCAGTTACTCCATCTCCCAGTGGGCAGTATCTCAAATGGGTCTCCTGCTTCTCCAAGCCCCACGCTGACTCAGCTGCAAGTGTGGGGGTTGCATGGAGCAGCTCCACTGTGGTTGGCTTCCCAAGCTTCAGACTGCTCCCTCTCACCCTTACCAAAATAATTCAGTGTCCAGGTGATGGTGCCTCGGGGGCTGCCAGAAAGGCTTTATCAAGAAGGGCCTGCTCATCACCCAGGATAGAGTGGTTTCTGCTGTGGAAAATGGCAGCCCTTCCTGGGAAGTGAGAGACTGCAGGAGGTCCTCTACCCTACACATGCAAGCAAATCCCTTTTCCTTCCCCTTGACATGAACTATATTTGAGCACAAGTTGGTATAACTACATCAACAGGTGCTAAAAAACCCCAAGCCTTCAAATAGTCAAGAAGTTCATATGTAGTGGAGTTAGAGGCTTCTTTCCTCTCTGCAGCACTGAACAAACAAACTCAGTGTGGATTTGATATACAACTTCATCTAAGTAGTACAGCTCCTGAGCTTTCCTGAGAGGTGAGCTATCGTTCCTGCATGCACGGCCCTCTGTGTCCTCAGCTGCCTCACCCAAGAACGCCTATGAACCCAGCACAGAGGTGACTGTGCTCGCTGCCACGCTCACTGACCACATCACATCCCCTCCAGAGAGCACCGCTGAGCTAGAACAATCACCTCCTGCTCTTGCCCAGCTCTTCGGTAAAAGTCCATCTGTTTCCAGCGTTGTCTTCTCCCGTGACCCATCTCTGCACACAAAGGGAGAACTGTGACCTTGCTGCTGCAGCAGGCACAGCTGGGAGAGGAACAGCCCGCTTGCTGCTTTTGTGAGCAGCCCCCACACTCACCCCCAAAGGGATCCTCCCTTGCTGTCTAATACTCCTCTGAAGATGGGTAAGTGCCAATTTCCACTAGTACATTTGATGTTTGTAGTGCCCGGTCGGTGCAAAGGAAGTAACAGGCTTGTCCACGAAAAGCCTGGAGCGGGAAGTGCAAGCACGGAACTGGGAAGCTGCTTCGAGCAGAGCTGGATCCATCAGCCCAGGCTCGGATAATACCTCTGCAAAGCCATAAAACTGCTTCTGTGGGGGACAGCCCTCATGCAGATGACAGCCTGAGATAAACCACGATCTGATGACTGTCACAGTCCCTTTGCCACCAACGCTTACCATCTCCCAGTGTTTACCGACTAATCAGTTTAGCCTTCCCGGCCGGCTGCATACAAGGCAGCTGCTCATCATGACTTGCATTTTCTCACAGCTTCCCAGAGCAGGCACCCAGGGCTCTGTGATTTCCTCCACTCCTGCAGCTCAGACTGCCCAAAAGGAGGAAGGAGACCACGACATTTGGGGTTTTTTTTGTTTTTTTTTTTTTACAATTTCTGTGTCATGGAGAATCCTCTCTCATTTCTAGTGAATATTCAGGATTTGATCAGCTGTTTTTAAATAACAGCCTTTCATATAAACCTGAAAGTTAACAGTTACTACAGTAACAATTCTGTTATTATTTCCTTTAAACAACAACAAAATGGTTTAAAAATATTTATATTACCAACTTTTAGAAAGGTTTTCTCAGGCATTTAAGTTGATACACTTGTAATACACACAGTCTTGTTTTATTTCTAACTTTTTTAATAAATAAATTATATAAATAGGTTTCTGATTGCTTAGAGCATCCATCATTAAGTACTGAGGCCTAGCTTTAGGCATAATTGAACTACTGAATTCATCAGCTGCCTAATCATCATTCATTTTGCATCTATTTCTGCTAATTAAAAAGAGAAAAACTCCTAACAACTTTTACATAAATACTGTATTTGTTCTCCACAAAGACGCAAGGCTAATTTACCAGTGATTAACTGATTATCAAATTTTATAGCTGTCACTCTGCAAGGACCAGCACCCAGAGCCACCAGGAAAGGAAAGGGCTGAGCCAAATCCTCTGCCCCTCACCTGCTGTCACCCACGCTTGCCTGACTTGGGAAATCAAGGGCAGCAGCCTTGACCCCAGGGGGCTGCACACGCAGGCTGGGCATGAAGGGTCCTTGGGGGAAAACCTCTCTTAGCTTCTGAGAGTGCTCAGCCAGGTACTAAATGACCCGTCGAGGGAGCAGAAGAAACCTGCCAGCCACAAAAAAAGCCTGTCAGGGGCACTACACAGAATGAGATATCCAGGGTGGTTACGCAGTCTCATAAGATGCTCTGCCACAAGCTGGAAATTCAGTTCCGTGTGCTCCCTCTGCCCTCGTCCCTTTGCCTGAAGCCCAGTATAATGCAGGCTCTACAGAAGCATCCTCTCTACTTAGGCCCCTGCTAACACCAAAATCTTATGCTTTCAAAGAACAGCTGTCAGCATTTAACGATCTATCCTTTTCTGAAGGGAAAGCCTGGCCAGCTCTGGGAAGCAGAAGGAAAAACTGCCTCAGGTACCAGCTAATCCCTCCAGATACGCGTGCAGCACTGAGAGCAGAAACCAAACCTCAGCTGCACCCCCACCGACCGCACAGCCCCCCAGGGCGAGCTGAGAGCACGTGAATCGCAGTGCACAAGAGGTGATGCAGAGCACCCCTAAAACGAGCAGCTTTTTCATCTCATAACCCAATTATATTTAACTGAGAACTGAAATAATTTGATGAAGGTAACTCGAACCTGGGCAGTTCTCATGAATCTTCGCCAGCTTCAATGCAGAGCTGTTGTCCTGGTTCCACAGGTACCCGCAGCAGAAGCAGCCGTTAAAACAAGAAGGGTGACACCACCAGCATTCCTTTTGGAGGGAGGTGCTGTTTAGCTCTCCATAAATTTTCTATTAGAGCATTAATTAGAAACATTACCACTCCCAAACCTTCTGCTCCCTGCAGGTGATAGCAGGATAGGCAAATTAGTTCCACAGGCAGGGAAAGGCATTTGAGATCACGATGGCACCTGCCATTTTTGTCTCTACGTATTTCAAAAGCAAAAGAGGAAAAACCAGCAGAGTCATAGTCGCTTTTTGTAATAGATGAAGAATCACTTCTAAATATTCCTTTTTTGACCCAACTTAGCAACAATCTCAAATGGCAGAGGAGGTAGGAAAGTGTGTTTCAGCTAGTCAGAGACATGAAGTCATCCACTTTTTTAATCAACTGGACCGAAAGAGATAACTGAGTATTTGGTGAGGTGCAAGTGATATTCATTCCACTATCAGCCTGATTCCTGGACTGAAAACTACACTCTGTCTGAAGAATATATTGTACCATGGATACCAAAGCTTTAGCTGTCTATTTTTGTTTGAGAATCTTTTTATTTCCCCAGTTATATAGCTCTTGCTTTTGAGAAACTCCAGGGCGAGAATCTATACTTGACGTATCAAAAATTGATTCAGCTTACATGTCTACTTCTTGTCATCCTTCCTGCAACAAAGACTCTGCCACAGGATAGGCAAATTACTTTGGACCTCTGCTTTTCTTTCCCAGAGCTCCAACACCTTTCTCTTGCTATCTGACTGAACGCGATTGCCATCCCATAAACAGCACGTGCAGTCTGCTCCCAGCGCTCTAACTGGGAGAGCACGTCCTGGGACGATGCATGTAAGCACTATGCCAGAGGCATGGTTACATAGCTATGAGCAGACACATTTATTGCATGATAGTGGCCTAAAATACATTACGGTCATGCAATAACCATACTGTGTTTCGTGACCAGTACCGAGTCATACCGGATAATCCTCTGCTTCTTTTGAAGGTGTTAAAGTAGCTGCCCCCATTGAAATCTCCATTACGATGGGCTAAATTACCCCCTCAGCAATACAACAGAGACAAACCAAATCATTTACCTTGGTAGACTTCTTTGTAAGTGGATACAGAGCTGAGGAGATGATGTTATTTGAGGAGCGGGGAAAGAGGTGTTTAACATAAAAAGAGCATCCTAGGAAGAACTGCATGTATAGACAACACCAGAAAAGATGCAACTCAGCATAACTCTCTGAGGAGGATCTGCCTAACAGTGCATAAAATCAAACGTAAGCACGAACGCATCCTTAGTGGACTAAGGAGAAAACACTATTTACAACAGCAATTTAATGTTCCATAGTTAATACAGATGCCGAAAAGAGTTTCACCCTGACACGGAACAAAACCCACTGACATCCCTCTTGTACCTGAAGACCAAGAATACTGAAAAGCACAGAACTAATTCTGAACTTGACTAAAATACGGAATAAAGCAGCATGCTATTTATTGAAGCCAGCTTCTTTGCCTCCACTTGATATAGAAAGCACTTCAATGAAACTTTAATGCCAAATTAACTGAGAATAAAGTATTTTGGCAGTTTTTTTTAACAGCACGCTGAAATGTGTGCCAGAAGACAAACACAGAAGAATTAAGTACAGGTTTTCATTGGTATTTACAGAAGACCTGCAACAAACAGTTCAGACAATATGTATTTACAAAACAATATGTATTTACAAAACTTAGCTGACTGTATAGCCCAACTAAAGATAGATTATAAGCTTACTTTAAAACTTGAGTAAGAGAGAAAATCTTAGACACCAAATTTTCCAAAAAACACTCCTAGAGGGTATAGAAACAGTTTCAGAAAGTTTATGGCTGAAGGAATAATGACTAAATTCTCATCAAGTGAGAGCAGATTGCTTATAGATTTCAAATCAGATTTATTCTACAAGAGTTCAATGCACTTTCAAACTTTTAATCTGGAGATATAAAACAACACTGGGCACATTTCTTCGTAAGATACAGCCATGCATTGCATTGCAAAGATGCTGATTTATCTGATGAGTGCCATATTTGCATTTGCTCAAGTGGCTGTGCTGATCTGGGGGTCACAGAGCTGTGCACAAGTGCCAGACTGAAGCAGAGGAAGAACAGTTTTGCTGTGTGGATCAATGGAACTGAAATGTTCAGGGTTCACCGATTTCTTTCTAAATTTTAAAGCTAAGCCACTGAACAATCTGGATGCAGGAAACGAGGATGTCAGGCTCTAGCTCTGCCATACATTATTCCATAAATTACAGCATGCTTTTGCACCTGCAGTATTCATCTTAAAAAAAAAAAAAAAAAGTGATGAAACCACTGAATATTCTTTCCAACTTCTTTTGATAGTACATACTCAAGGCAAAGGCATCCTATTCTCCACTACTAATGTGGCCCCTAGAATGACAAACTTGAATATAAACTGGAATATAAACCACAGTGGTAAAACTGGGATTATTTACACCAAAAATGCCCAAGAGATTGGCTTTATTGCCCTCTGAATTAGCTAAAATTTGTTTCTAACTGGAAGCAATTTGAAGAGGTATGAAGTAAATATATGTTATCATTAGGTGTCAATTCAGACCCTAATTTCCAACAGTATTAAATACTGTGTCAATCACCTGAACCTGAAAACAGGAATTTGTGATAACCAAATAAAAATTTCAAGTTTTTGCTGTTGTTCTCGATCACACATGTTGTAATAATGACTACTTTAAAAAAGACTTGTCAGTAAAAAGCTACACGCTTATTGATGGTGCTAGAATTATATTTTAGAATTATCATGTTAGATTTGAATACAAACATACACATTAATGAACATTTTATCAAGATACTCCTTAATGGAAATAATTATTTCATACCACTGTACAATTACAGATTGTACAATAGTATTGCTAGATATTACAAGAGTGAAAAGAATAATTTAAACTTCAAGAATTTTTGCAGTAACATTTCTTGTCACAGCACATTTCTTAATACCCTCATTTGATTACAATTACAGTGTTAGAATTATAAGGTTCCCCGATAGTCATGGGAAATCCCAAAACTGCAAAAGGAACAAAACACAGACTGAATATTGAGAAAGTTTTCTTCCCTTTGCTACAGAAAAGTGAAACATGTGCACAACTGTAATATCTACCTCTTATCATATAGTAAGCAATCTTTTATACCTCTCACAGCAACTCCTAAGAGACACTGACTGGATCTTCTTTTGGATCTTATATGCCTTAGTGGAATCACTGATGGACTGAAACCAGGGGCAAAATTCCTCCAGCAACTTAACGGGGCCGGAAATTGGATTCTTAATACCCATAATCTCCTCTCTTAACTTTTTAAGTGGCAAAGTCATTCCCAAGTATGAATTTCTTCTGAAAAGTGGCTGCCATCCTCCCACCCCAGCAGCAGCAGAGCTCACCACGTGCAGTCACATATGGTGTTCAAACCTCCCTGCCATTTGGAAGCCAACAATTAATAGTTACCATGGAACTGGGTAGCGGCTTTGACGAGGACAACGTTGCCGAAGTGCATTATCGACTCAAGGTTTTATCAGCCTTTGAAATGCACACTTGGATTGGGAAAGAGAGCGAGCTATCGCAAATGCGGATATTTTCACGTCTCCCAAAGCTGCACCTCACAGTATATTTCAAATCCTCTACATTTAGTGGGAGAAAGCAATTAAAGAGATGCAGGGAATAACAAGGATTAACGTGTACGCTCTTTATTTCAACGGACTGAGGCCCTGACAGGGATTTTTGCAGCAATTAGTTCTTGTCTATGAAAGGCACAGACACCGATACCACATCTTCCCATTCTCCTTGCCAAACCAGACACTGTATTCTGATCTCTTCATTTCTAAATTGAGTTCGCTTCTAAATATATCCCCTGCCACACAAGCACACAGAGGGCATGCACACGTAGTCCTTCAGCACTGCCTAGTCCCGCTCTTGTACCAGAGCGGGCTGGAGAAGGGCAGCTGCTCATCTAGGATCTGCCTGCAAACAAACACTTCCAGTGATGGGGGCTCATTCCCAAAGGTAGCCTGTGAAGAGCAGTTTGTAGCAGATGGGGCAGAAAAGGTCCCTGCATGGGGCTGATTTTCAGTCTGCCTGCTGGCCTCAGCAAGAAGCCGCTCAGCGCTCCTTCCAGGCTGACGACACAAAGTCAGGCGAGGCAGGAATAAACCTCTCCAGCAGATGCCCGTGGCCTTCTTTTCTTACAGGCACCAGCAGTACATTGCAGGAGCCCTGTGGCAGCTGGAAAAGCACAGGGAGGTTTCCTCCACACAGGGAGGAGGCATTAGACGCGACCGCACGCAATTTGGCTTCTCCTTCGAACTTGGTGAGGGGGGGAATTAAGAGAGCCCTCAGATGAATTTGGACCAGGCAATCCCGCTCCCGCAAGCCTCTCCACACCTTGGGCAGATGGCAAAACCAGTTTCCAGCCTACAGGTGCAGAAGTAGCAACCCAGGCCTCTCCAGACATTCAGCAGATATCCACCATCCCCGAGTGAGCTTCACGCTCCGAGTGTGCGTGTGGATAACCCAGCGTGTGCCTCCCCTGGAGCTCCCACTGCCAGCCTCGGTGGGGTTCAGCTCAGCTGTGTAGAGATGCTGCTGCCCCTAGTGAATACAAGTCATCAGCTGGAGATCAGTGATCGCTGACCCCCGGTTCTTCCGGGGGAGAATGGAAGTACTAAGCCCCATATGCAAAATCAGGCACACGAACTTAACTCTGCTAGCAGCCTAAAATAACCTGCCTGCCTCTGGAAGGGATCTGGGAGCATTCAGCGGACTCCCCCCCACGGGCAGGCTGTGGGGAAGGCAACACGCAGGAAGAACGGTGCTGTGCAAAGGGAGTTTCTCCAGATCCTCATCTGTGCTTCACTCTCCTGCAGCCTTCGCTTCGTGGCACGGCCAACCATGCCTCCGAAGACCGTCACACACATATGGGAAAATATGGAAAATGCGTACTGTAAAGCTCCTGTTCTTAACACTGCATGCGAAATCAAGCTAAAAGAGTGAGGTTTTTGCAAATGAGACAATCAAAGAGCTCACTGCTGTTCTAAAAGCTGGTCCCACTCCTGGCCACGTTCTTCCTCTGCCAACCTTGTGTTGGCTCTGGCGTTCGACAGACTATAGAAACCTATTCACTCAGCAAAGAACCAGCTCAGGAGGGTGGGTGGTTTTGACAGTTTTATGAGCTGATACAGCTAAGTACCTACCAAGTAAGAGTTAAGGGTGGGTGGCTAAATACCCAATGAAGAGAGCTGAAACTACTCCAAGGACGCAGTGGAAACACAGGAGGTTCAATCTTCCCCTTAGTGTCAAAGTTATATTGCTTCAGTTATCTTCACACAACTAAGAGATCACCATCCTACAACTCTTTCTTTTGCCCTGAGCTGAAGTGCTTCCACTACCCAAAATATAAATATGAACTGAAATGACACAGGTTTGCTGCCCTTACCTGGTCCCTCCTCCACCTCTCCTCAAAATGCACATCTGCACTAGAACATCAGCTAAGGTGTTTATGTATCACCTTGCACAACACTACCCTATTTTTAGACACATAAAATGACTGACAATAAAGCAGATAATATTTCCCCCCCCCATTAATATGTTCTTTTGCAGTTATTTTAACCTCTTAACTCTTGTCTTGTAGACCAATACACTTAGAATAGCTAAAGCCCTTTTGTACTTGGTATTTTCTAACTTGCAGTTCTTAAGCTGTATCAAATTCTGCATATTTCCTTTGCTGAAATGGCTGACACCTCAGCTTTTACATTCTATGTGTTTGTTTTTATTTTTCAAAGAAGAGTCTAACCAAACTGGTCAGAAAATTGCTCTTTACACGGCTTATAAATCACCACACAGTCTATTCTGAGTATTCAGACTACAAAGGGGAATTGAGCAGAAACCTCCTGCCAGATTCTCGTGTTAATTCTCACGGGATTCTGATTTCTCTGGGTTCACTGAAGCTCCTACTCTTGGGAACCCCATGTAGACAGTGAGGGCAGGAGAAAAAACAAATTAACAGAACAACCGCCCGCCTCCCACCAAAAAAACCCACAAAATCCCACTTTTCATCTGGTAAAAATACAAACTTTTGCATTCAATCTCAGTTGAAAAGCAAATCTTTCAAAAGCAAATACTTGAAATAATAAAAGGTGGCATTCTAACAGGCAATCCAGTTATTTTTTGTAATTCTGTGGTACCCCAACAAATATTTAGTTGAGAATGGGTACCAATTTCACCAGTCCACTGTTAATCTTCCTATGCTTCCACGATTATAGCATTTCCTTGCACGACACACAATATTGCACGTCTTACTGCCAGTGACAGATTGTCTGTGCCTAGAGTTTCCAGTGCGGGTGCACCAGGCTTCAGAAATACAGTCAGGCTCAGAAAAATGTAGCACTTAAAGTCAGAGCATATAAAGGTTTGACATATGGGGATAATTGATAGTAGACAGAAAGCACTGGCCAAAAGCAGCACAGGCTGTTGCCAGAAGGCAGACGGCAGCCCCGCTGCTGCTGCAGCAGCTCTCCCCATTGGCCAAACAAGAACAGTAGTACCAAGGGGAATGGCAGGAGAAGTGGGAAGTTTTCCAGAACCACATTTACAGCCCAGCTATTTAAATACACCTTGCATAAGAGTAGATGGAAAGGGGTCAGTACAGGGACAATACTCTGCCAGAATCAGGACATAAAAATCCAGCAGACGGCTTGAACGTGAAGTACAATTAACACATCATTATGGAGAGAATCCTTGCTTTTCCACTATCATGTGGGGTTTTTCTCTATTCTAGAAATCCATAGGCCATTTCCCCCGCTCTGCCCCCAGATATTGCTACAAAAGCCTGTAGCAGGCAAGGAAGGAAGGGGGGGGGAAATAAGGGGGTGGGGGGAGGCAGCCTCTACTGCACCAGTTATTCTAACTTTACAAAACATAAGCATCAAAGTCAGGCTGTGAGCAAGAGCACAGCCAGCCCTGCTTTCTCACCAGCCCTGCCACCAGAGCGGGGCTCTCTGGCAGCTCTGGTGATGATCATGCCCTGGCTGACAGGGCACTGCTGACCCCAGCAAGATTATTCTCTCTGTCACCACAAGCGTTGCTCTTTCTCTGTCTTCTTGAGAGTTCAATCTCTCACAGGCACCACTGAATTTCCAGGCTTCTTCTAACTAAAGGCCAGGCTTAATGGAAAAGCCAGCAAGAAAGGTGGGGAACAGCCATAGCTCTTCTCACCAGATACAAAATTAGTGTCTCCCGAGTCTCTCCAGTGCTATTCATCAACTGTGGGGTTTTTTTTCCCACGTGGCTGTGAAAAATCAATGAGATTTCTGCTGCAAAGTGATCATTATGACAGGGAAAGCTCTGCAATGAAATTGATTTGTTTAAGTCTAACACCATTACTTACACTTCCCCCCAACTTTAGGGGGCAGACCCCTCAAGAGCTCAGACAAAAAGGTACCAGAGCTAAACCTCCTTGCTGTGTTAACTAAATGAGTCTTTTTCATTGAACAAAATTGGCTTCAGACCACTTAAAACGAATGCAAAGCAGCAGAGACATGGAGTGCAAAATGGTTCAGTAAATGAATGAAACCAGATTAATACATTTTATAAATTACATGCAGCAGCAAAGATTAAAGATTCTGATCTGTCCCCTGTGTTTTGTCCTCATTTCACCTTCTCACAAGTGTAGCACTCGACTAGCAATATTTCCATAAAATCTCAAACACTAAATATGGAAAGAGTCTAACATGAATATGGAGAGAGCCATAATGAGGCACAGAAAAGCTGGCTGTCGTTTAAACTCACAGCTATTGGTTAAGGAGCTCATCCCAAAAGAAATCCACCCTGAACTAAGCGCCTTGATGGATTCAGCAGATGTGCCAGACAACAGACAAAGCACTGCAGCAGGAGTCAAGACCTGCTTTCTGTCCTCCACGCTTCTGGTTTCAGCCAGAGTCTGTTGACTCAAACTATGAAGTTTTGGGGCACGGGCTGCCTGGTGCTTTGAACGAGCAGATTACCACAGCAGGGGTCCACTCTCAGGTGAAGACTGAGCACTGTTGTAATACTGCTGGTAATGCATCAGCTACATGGGAGTCTTGTCACCTGGCTTGTCATCTGAAGCACTGAGGCTGTGATCTATCCTTCATACAACAAAGTCCCAGGTTCCAGCTGGAGGGAAACAACACTGCCAACTCCATGGCTTACGGTATCTGTATTTATAGGGCCATCAAACAGCAGACACCAACTAAGAGCTCAGACACATTCCAGCATTTGGAAGCGGGATGGCACACGGATCGAAATGTGTCACGCGATTCACAGACACAGCATGCGACTGAATGGCATCTACCTATTTGACTCACAGCAACAAACAAGCACAAAACCAGACAGGTTTTGTACCAGTACAGGTACAAAAATCCTCAAAGCCTCACACAAGAGTCAGACATCCATTTTACCCTCTTCCACTAACTTGATTACTAACCTGAAGCAGTGGAAACTTTACTACATAACAAGATATTGTATTATAGATACATAATGACAGTTGTTAGTTATACAAGAAAAAAAACCAAAAACCCCAAACAAGAGTCCCCAAACAAAAAAACCCCCCACCCACTCAGTTTCATCAGGTTACTCGATTTTTATCCCACGAGCTTTGCTTCCACTACCACTAATTAAGGAGATTCAGAGCATGTTTCAGTAACAAGGTAACTAAATCCATCATAACAGTTTTCTTTGCTCTAGATCTGTTTAGCTGCCCTCCATTCAGAGACTCCAGATCTGTTTAGCTGCCCTCCATTCAGAGACTCCAGATCTGTTTAGCTGCCCTCCATTCAGAGTCTCCAGATCTGTTTAGCTGCCCTCCATTCTGGGTCAATTTGTAGTCATTCTTAGAGGAAAAGCACAACACAAAATGAGAAGAATGGATATTATCACATGACACTGATATCTTTACTATTATTTTTTCCCCTCCT
This sequence comes from Actenoides lindsayi, assembly GCA_025331215.1. NCBI lineage: Eukaryota > Metazoa > Chordata > Aves > Coraciiformes > Alcedinidae > Actenoides > Actenoides lindsayi. Next base: position 111,195 of record WTSP01010564.1, read on the forward strand.
ATTACCATGCTAGTAAAGCTCAAAAATCTTGCCCACCGCTCCTCAAACATCAGGAACATACTGTGCAAATGTCATCAAGTGAAAAAGAGTTCAATTTCCCCAGGAGATACTTCCACAAGAGAAAATGATAGATTTCATAACAAGTTTGCAATGCAAATAAGCAAGTTAAAAGCCTTAATGGTATGACTCGACACCATTTTAAGTGGGCAAAAGCGTTCTGTTATATCCCATTGCTAATTTCTTTTTAAACATTAATTATTCTCTGGCGAGAGGATTTCTTTATCTGCAAGCAGGTATCAGTGGCCTATTGAAATAATCATGCCGTGGTTCATTTCTTCATAAAAGCAGAGGAATTCCTGCTCTACGAGGGCCATACGCACTGGTACAAGCGCATTCGTACGGATTTATTCATGAGCACACAAAGCACACCTTATAGCCTTTGGGGTCAAAAAATTCAGGAACAACAGAAGTTACAGACACGCAAGCTAGTATTTAATTTCTGTGTTATGCTTCTTTCAGAAGAGACTGGATCAGTGGACCCCACGCAGGAAGACCGTTCCTTTTCATGCAAAGCTTTTAAGCTTACTTCAGAAAGAGAAGGATTCAACGCTGCGTGTGCAGCAGGTGAGAGTCATAGCAAGAAGCTCGGTGCCTCCAGCTCAAGAACAGACTGTAATGAAGAATACAGTGCAAACACAGCTGAGCCTCAGAGGAAATGGAAGGAGTTTCTTAGGGACGGACAGGACTGCACAGAGTTTTATGCGACTCAGAAATCCATCGAGTTGCAAAAAAATCTGCTCTCGGGATAACAGTCACCTGAAGAAACACAGCAGAAAGCAGCAAGCTGCTCATAAACTTGTTATTTCTATTTTTCTTATCTAGATGCATTGCATTTTTTTCTATTTATAAAGTTAATTATTCCAGCGCTTGGACAAATAAAATGTCACTTTACAGGATTAAAAGCTTTTTGGTCTTTTTGGAGGAATGAATTCACTAATGGAAAAGGTCCAAGCATATCCAACTCAAAGCTCCAGGTAATTCAGGGTCTGGTTGGTTCCCTAACAAAAAAACAACAACAACAGAAAAAAACCAACAAAACAAAACAAACAAAACCCCCCCCATCAAAACAAACAAAAAAACAAACAAAAACCGCAAACAAACAAATGAAACAAAAAAAACCCCTAAACCAAAACAAACGAAAAAACTACACACACACAAAACACAGGGACCTACTTTGGTCCTAGAACCAAATTCCCAAACATGGAGAAGCTGACAGTTTTCTTGGATGATGCACTTGCTGCACACGTATGCACGTATGTAACAAGTCCAAAATACTAACTCAAATGCTTGAAATCATGATTTTTTGATTTTTATTTTTTTAAGTTAGAACTACTGTCAGATTGGATTTCGCAGCATTAAGGAAATGGAAAACCCTGAGCAGGATCTCTGACCAGGAGAGGGGAAGGTGGAAAACTCTATGAGATTCCACGGTTAAAACCAACATTTCAGTATGACCGAAGTTCAAAGGCTCAAGACAAAGGTGGCACAACTTGCTCATTGCTCTACTAACCATCCTCAAAATGCATGAACAAGGAATAAGCTGCCCAAGAGCATGAGATGTTCAACAAGGCCAAGTGTTGGGTCCTGCACAACCCCAGGCAACGCTACAGGCTTGGGAAAGAGTAGCTGGAAAGCTGCCCAGCAGAAAGGGACCTGGGGGTGCTGATGGACAAATGGCTGAATAGGATGGCCAGCAGTGTGCACAGGTGGCCAAGAAGGCCAATGGCATCCTGGCCTGTAGCAGAAATAGGGTGGCCAGCAGGAGCAGGGAAGTGATTATGCCCCTGTACTGGAATTAGTGAGGCCACACCTTGAGTACTGTGCTCAGTTTCAAGCACCACTGTACAAAAAAAGGCATCAAGGTGCTGGAGCAGGTTCTGAGAGGGGCAACTAAGCTGGTGAAGAGCCTGGAGAACAAGTCTTATGAGGAGCAGCTGAGGCAACTGGGGCTATATAGTCTGAAGAAAAGGTGGCTGAGGGAAGACCTTCTTGCTCTCTACAACTGCCTGAAAGGATGTTCTAGTGAGAGGGGTATTGGTATCTTCTTCCAAGTAAGAAGTGATAGGACAAGAGGAAACAGCCTCAAGTTGTGCCAGGGGAGGTTTAAACCGGACATTAGGAAGATTTTTTTCCACTGAAAGCATTGTCAAGCATTGGAACAGGCTGCCCAGAGAAGTGGTTGAATCACCTTCCCTGGCCAAGTTCAAAAGTTGTGTTGACATGGTGCTCAGGGACATGGTTTAGCAGGGGACACGTAGAGTAGGGTTAATGGTTGGACTCTAGATCTAGAAGGTCTTTTCCAAACTAGATGATTCTATGATTCTATACTGGACCATATTAAGGCAGTGTTTTTACCCACGCTATGAGAGCTGAAGTAGCAATACCAAATGCTGGCAGAAGCCAAGCAAGCTCTCTTCCTCTAGACCTTAAGTACACTGCTGTGACATGCCCAGGTTATTCCCTGGACAATACTAACATTTCTACAAAAGGTTGTGCTATGTGAATGTACCAGAGGAGGGTAGTATTTGCTTGGGCATCTCTCTATGGCACTCCATTGTGTTGCTTAGGAATGCCCTAAAACAGCAGATCAACTTCTGAACAGTTTCACTAAGCTGTATGTCAATGATTGACTTCATCTCTGAAGTATTTCGGTCCCATCAAGTCTGGTATTGTTTTTTAACCTTCAATTTTAATCTCCAGATGCCACTCAGATATTTGTAAGAGTTTAGTGGGCAGTGAACCTTCTTCATTTCCCCCAACCCCAAAACTCCTCATGTTCTGCAGGGTGTCTGGTGTCCCATTTTAATTTCAGAAGGCATCTTCAACAGATTAACTTCATCCAGTTGGGGGACTTTTTTTTTTTTTTCTTCTGATACTTCCTCAAAAGCCTGTCTCCCCTCACTGAAAGGTTAGGAACAAAACACACATTTTGTACTTCTGCCGATCTCCTCTTTCCTTCTGTGAAAGAACACTACCACTTCTTAATTTTCCTGTCTCTTCATTAGAAGAAAAGCTGTGTTTTCTTGAAATCTCAGCAATTATGAAAGCAATCACAATTTACAATCAAAATAAGATAAAAAACTGGTTAAACTAATTCACCATGTCATTCTCCTCGCACAGGAAAAGGGTAGTGGCATGCTGAAACACAGCACTCTCATCACAGCAGCAAATGTTCCTTGCTTTATGCTGCTCTAGCAGCTGCAGCCCATCTATTTGTTTTATTTGGCCTTTTGAACATCTGCATAACTTGCATTCTTCAGATACTAGGCTACTTCTTTCTCTAGATGCAGGGGTGGAAAAAAGGGAAGGGGGAGAGAGCTCTACAGTTTACCTGGCTTTGAAATCCACTGTATCTCAAGTTAGCCACAGATTAATGTGCTTTAGATACTTTGTTTCCATAGGGGAGGAAAAAAAAAAAAAATAAAATGAACAACTTTTAACCATTCACTTGTAGGTATGTATTACAAAATTATTTGTACGAAAAACACCCCAACAACCATGTATCCACTGCTCCAAAAGCATTCATTCATTCACACAACTTCTATGGACAAATGGAAGCTATACTCTGTGAAGAGACAGGAGAATAATTAACAGATTGTCCCTAACAAAGTCTGCTAATAAAGTCAGCTAAGTCCCTGAGCACAGCGATAGCACAGTAAACAGGCATAAAACATGCAGGTCTTGCCACAGGTACTCTTCAGGACAATTACAATCACTTCGTTAGGAGAGGAGCAGGTCAAACACCACCACCTAGAATTACCTGCTTTATTTTTTTTATCCAGACAGTATGGGCTTCACTACTTGTTCAAATGAAGAAAAGCTCAAATGGATAAATTACAGATCAGATTCAGGGCCATTACAATCAAAGTTCCAGTCAATTCACATCAATTTATATAATTTGTCTTACAAGTTCAAGTAATGGTAGTTTATCAAGTCCCTAACACTGACTAGTAAAGGGATGGGGAGAAAAGCCAGAAGTTAGAGTATGCAGGGCCAGCTCTCCAGGAAAGAAGGACACGCTTACTGCAGAAAGGAAGAAATTAAGCTATAGCAGCAGATGTCACTTTCAGAAGCAGCCACAATTAAATAATACATCACATTAAAACTCGTGTTAAAAAGAAAAAAAAAGTCAGATTTCCCATGATGATGCAGTCACACTGGTTTATTCAAAAAATAGGATTTTACAATAGGCTTCAGCTCCTTTCAAAGTTACAACTCCTTCCTAGTTAGTCATCAAGATCAGATCACAAGCTTTCTGGCCTTTTTACACATTACAACACTCATTAAGAAGCAGTGACTCTTGACCTTGGATTAAGAAATCTTAACTGAGGTAAGTTAGACTGTCAACCTGAAACGAGTGACACTCAGTTGCTCCATCAGAACATTAAATGTAAATCTGAAGAAATGCTCTGTCCACAAAAGTTTATTTTACCAGCTACACCAGCTGACCTAATTAAAAACCCTCTACCTACAAATCTTGTCCTGCCAATGAAAGAGAAACCCCTCTGCCTATTAATTTTTCCCCTAAGTACTACTTTTAAATTTCTAAAGCATAGAAACATCAAAACAGAATTGTTTCTTAACGTAACTGATTTATCTCTATTTTTTTCTAGCATTACTTTAATGAACAAATACAGCCCCCCGAAAGAAGACAGCAACTGGATGAAGGCATTAGAACTGCTTCTCTCCCTCTCCATTGGGCAAGACAGTAATGCTTCAAATGTCTTCATTTTCCTTCAGCTACAGGGAACTTGGAAAAAATCCAAGGGAAACTCGTAGACGCTACCAAAAACCATCAATAATTGCAACAATCTTCTGGTTTCATCCATATTTACTTTGAGCATCTTCTGCCATATATGATGAGTGGTTGTTCATGACATCAGGCATTTCATAAGCCATTTCATGTACCTAACCCTTCCCTCCCAACAGCTGGCCTCCCATGTACATAAGAGTTGGAGAAAGCTGAAAGAACTCTTAGGTACATGAAAGGATACAGAAACAGCCCAAACTGTGATTCCCTGTGTCAAGGACATTTTGCAAGGGAACTGGGGAAGTACAACCTGCTACGACAATCCACAAAGACAGAAAAGACCAGTCTCAGGTAAACTGCTTGAAATCTCCTGCATTTAGGATTAAAGAACATTCCATCTGTGAGAGGTTATTATGGAAAGGGAAAAGAAATGCGAGAGAAAAAAAGCAGACAGATATCTGACTACAGAAGCACTTGATTTGGACCATTTAGAGCACAAATTTGAAACCTGCAAGTGGGCTGTTGCCTTCATAATGGAAACGCTGGTCCTCATCTGCAAAAAAATGGCATCAGTATATATCCAGTGTGCATTTCCATGTCAGCACTAACACTTTTGCACTACTCCACAGTGTTACACTTTCCCCTTTCTGAAGAAACTATTTTTCAATCGACTACTATCTAATCCAGTTGTAATGTCTTGATATGCAAAAGGTATAAAGGATTTTGCTTCAATTAGTTTTATTTGCCATGTCAAATACTGCCAAAGTCATGTAACCAATCCCCTGCCATGCCGTTAGGGAACACCTCATCTACGCTTCTGTTAAGTGCAAGCACAAAGCAGTTTTATAACATCAATGGCTGAAGCACTCCGGTGCTCATCAGTGTTGGTTTATTATCATAGCAGCAAGTCATGCTATGAATTGCAATAAAATCTATTAACATTTTATTCAAATTCATGGTCATATTAGGTCAAGTGCTTGTGAGTAAACTCTAGAGGATGGAGGACCGGCTTTAAGACTGTTGTTACTAATTGGTTACATTTTAATAGATGTATTATTCAGCTCAAATTGTGGAGCTGTGACAATTTAATCAGGGACAAAATGTTTGTAAGAGAAGTTTGAAAAGAGCAAGAGAGAGGAAAAAATAAATAAGCATCTATATAAATATCCTTAGAGTCATCAACACCCTGGATGACGATGTCATTCTGGTATCAGTGATGCCACACTGTACACATGCCTTAAGTTACTTCATTAGTTACCACATTTTGCACACAAATAGCAGATCAGTGTTACTCACAGAAGCCTTTATAGTCTTCAAATACAATAAACAAGAGCAGATACGTTTCTTCCAGATAGAATTCTTGCAAATATCATTTTTCCTCCACAGTGGGGTTACAAACGCAGCGGCTGTATTTCTTGGATATGGAATTGTAAAAGATGGTCAGCTCCTCACAGGATAACCAACACCCTGCTTTTCTGATATTAATGCTAGCCAGTTAGATGAAAGTATTATTTAATCTAATTATGGAATATATCTCATAACATAAATATTCCAAGCTCTACAGCAGGATTCCATTTGTAACTCAAAGGAGTGTAAAAACAAGAGTTAATTGCCTGTACAAATATTTCAGGGTAGCATTTACGTAATCTACAGTACATTAAGTACCAGAGTTGTGCTCTACTGATAGGTGAAAGAACAACTTTGAAAGGCAACTGCAGTGCCAATTAGCTTTCAACAAATATGTACACAAGCTGTGCTCGCAAGCCTGTGCTCAGCTTCCTCCTTCTCCCCAGACTGCCTGCTTTTATACTGGTGAGCTCCTTTCCACTCAAATACCCAGCTAACTTTGCACTGCTGGAACAAGGCACGACGACATAATTTATTCAGCTAGAACTGTAACTCACCTAAATGTCACAGTGACCAAAGCCACGCTCCAGTCACAAGGACTGGACACAAACCCCTTTGTTAGGTCTGAGTGGATGGGGCGGGAGGAGATAAACCATTAAAAATCTACTATCACGGTTAGCCCAAAGAGGATGAGGGCTTGTTTATATCACTCAGACACACACAAACATCCCCCAAGTCCCAGCTCCTGTGTGTCAGTCCTGCTCGAGGAGGCTGAGCCAAGAACATGTACGCCCACGTACACACTCCCGGCAGCAACACCATGTTTTTGCCTAACAGAGCTGTACACAAATTAAGAAACAAGCCCAAGTTCACAAAACCACATGAGAAGATTAATGTTTGCAGTCTTTAGGTATATCTGCAGAGTGCTCCACCCAGAAAACGGACTTGTTTTGTTTTTTTTTTCTTCTAACTTGGGAAAGCTGCTTACCTTGGGCTGAGCCCTCTGCCTACGGCACTGTTCTGCTTCAAGTACCCACAATCTGCCACTCGGTGCTAGTTTGAGTATCCCTGGACAACAGTGTGCAAATCCTTTGTGTTCTCTTCATGATTTGCTTTGTAGATTACTACTACCAGCACTATAATAGACCGGGTCTAGAAGAAATATTACGCAATCGGCCTTCCCAATAAATGTTAAAACAGCTTTCTGCAACGCTTCCAAGTTTCAGCCCTTTCCATAAAATATTTTTACATCGCACGACCACCCCCACACACCCCCCCAAGAGAGTTCTCACTGCTGTTACTACGACGGAAACATCCTGCAGAAACAGGAGAGGCCAAACAATTCAGGAATTCTGCTTCATAAATCCCTGTAAACTCACATCGTTTTTGTTATATGAATTGCAATTTTGATAATAAGGCAGCTGAACATACGTCTGATCTTGTAAGCTGTGTGGGTGTATGGTTATGCTTACATAAGTTTAGGTACCCACATTATAAGCATATGTTTAAGTATGCTTTGGTGGATATCCACGCTGCATGCACGTTTTGTTTCAGTATTTAGGAAAACTATCACTGTACCACATCGTGTAAAGCTTGTGAAATCTTTTTGTTAGGTAAAAGCAAACAGTCAGTTCTTCAGCTAGTAGCCTCATGCTATTGAACTAGCTGAAGAGAGGAGGAGGAAATATAGTGAGGCATGAAAGTAGAGCTGAGATCTGTGTGGCCTCGCTACTGGTGATTTACAAAAGTAACTTCTCCTGCACTTTGTATCAAGTGGTTCCCATCTGGGCTCTGTTACAACAGGAAGGATTGCCTCACAACCAGGCGCAGGCAGCCTAAAGACACCAAAGAATAAACAACTGTTCCTTTGATTCATTTACATGTGATGGACAGCTTAATATAGTGAAAATCTGTAGGTCTTTTGTTTCCTCCTGTAGTGTATTGCGCAAATAAGCCTCTCTGCTTCGGGTTTTGGTTTTTTTCATTGTTCTTTTGGAAACTCTCTGGTCTCAGACACAGTATGATACCAAGTTGGGATGTCCATTTCCTAGAATGCCTTATCCGCCCACCAACATTCGCCTTCCTCCGAACAGGTATTTGGACTTCTGCTGAAGGGTAGAGGACAGGGTAATCATTTCACCAGAACGATCAGGTAAGCTGAAATTCACACTCAAATGCAGTAGTACAGCTGTTGAAAAACAACTCGAACCAGCTTGTATGGCTCGGCACACATAGCACCTCCTTGTTCCCGGGTGTGAGTGGCCACTGCCTCCAATTAGGGAGGATGAGCAGCGGCAGGCTGGTCACCCCTGAGCTCACACACTGCAGCAGCTTCCAGCACCCCTTCACTTGAGAGGAAAGTGAGCAGAACACGGAGATGTTTCCTCCAACAAAACCGCAGCTGTCAAGTGCCTTCATGGGGATCTTTAACAAAGGGCTCCAAAGCCCAGGTTCAACTATAAGCAAGGAAGGGGATTTGAAAACTAATTTCTAATGCACTTCTCCCAGGGGCCTTGGTATCAGTACCATACCGATACACATGGTGGGTTAAAGAAAGAAAGGGAAAAAAAAGCTAAATACTGCTTCGAATACAAATGACTTGGAATGCGTCACTATAGAATCACAATAAAAGATTGAAAATACATATGGTGACTGCATTAAATTAATTAATAAAGAAAGGCCATATGGAGAAAAAGAATTTGCATAAGAAACTATGTAATTTTTACATAATTTCTTAAATTTCAACTTATATGTGTATATATATAAACACACAGCTTCACATACACTGCAGCATCGCTTAAGTAGCCAGATTTTATCATCTCCAATTATTCACACAGTAAAAGATTTTGCTCTAGTTTAGCTTACGTTCTAGATGTATATAATCATTATTTTCCATGATAGCACTTCAAAACTTCCCTGCTCTTCTCCACACACCATATACATTAGACCTCCTCAATTATATCAACTGCAATTTTATTCCTGTGCAATGGTGGCACAACTTGTAAATGATTTATACAGAACTAGCCATGCACCAAATTGTATTTCCTCCTCCTAGAAAAAGGTCTGAGGATGAACAAAAGATTTAAGCTGCTGCTTTTAAATAAAACATACTGGTATCCTTCAGCTTGTATTCTACAAGTACCTGTTTTCTTTATGAAACGTGTACTTTCAAGCTTCCCCCCCCCCTTAGGTTTTTGTACCTGTCATGTTTGTGTTCTTTATCATTATTATAGTGGGCAAAACAAAAGGGGTGCAAAAGAAGTAAATCCAACCTAAGAAATATCTCAACATTTCCAGTTGCCTGTCATTCCCTCTAATCATTTAGAGCAATATAACTTCTGGTTAATAATCTAATGATACTGTTGAGGGCAGCACTTAGACCTATCCACATATCTTGATGTTTTTAAGCGTTGCCAAATTTCTCTTCTTGCTACCACAGCTAAAGAAAATCCTCAAATAAAATAAAAACCAAAACCATCCATGCCAAACTGATTTAACAAAAGGCCAGACTGGTTACTCGTTTGCAGGCCTCCATTTGCAAGGTCTGAGTACATACAAAATGTCAACCTTGCTCATCTTTGAACAGGTTCCTTCATTATTTAACAGTTATTTATTGTATGGAGCCCATCGCCAGAAAAGATTGGTAGGATAACTGTACAACGTAAAGGACCTTCCCAGCTTTGCATTTCAACTGTTTAGGATTTCACAGAGAAGTAACTCTCCCTCGTTTTCTCAGAAATGAGGTATTCCTATCATGACCCAGAAAGGGGGGAGGGGGGTAAGGAATCTTTGTTTGTAAACTGTAAATCCAACAGCAAGGGGAAAACGCCAGAAAACTCGGTTGCATACTAAGTGTGCTCACACACGTGAGGGTCTCTAAACTCTGTTCAGAGCTGTGTCACGTTTCAGAGGCAACACAGTACCCTTCCAAATCCTTCACGGCCAGAAATGGAGCCAGCCAGAGTAACCACAGCTTTTTCCTGGTAGTTCACTGGCTGCCCAACAGCTCCCCAACACAATCTCTTGCAGCCACACACCCCTCTCCCCCTGCAGAGCCCCGACCAACTTCTGAGGCAGCAACCCTGGCATCCTGTTGCTTCCATGGTGATGACAAGGTGAATATGGTGGCATGCCCTCAAAAAATCACTTGAAAAAACAAAGCCACCCAAAAACCACACAACTATGTGACTCATCAATTTGACAGCCTGCTTCAGATCAGAAATAAGCTTAAATTTATTTAAATCTATGTAAGATGGCTGGTTGCAGATTAAAGCCAGGGTTGCTTTGATTTGGCTTCCTGCTTCCCCATCCTGTCACCATGAAAGATGGAATTACCTCTCTGTAAGAATACCAACAGGGTATATTTCCACCAAAACAGAGGCTGTTCCCTCCCCGATGTGCAAATATTGGGCACGTCTTCTTCCAAACTGAGCACTCCCTCAATCCTGCACCAGCAGGACACAAAGAGGACCTTCCGTGGTGTCCCACACAAGGCCCTGAAATGGGTCATCAGCTCTGTCCCCAGCAGCTGCAATCCAGCCCTGTAGTGCAGGCTCAAGGCTAGGGCTTCAAGGCAGGAAACCTGGCTGACAGAGCTGGGCTGCCACAAGGAACCAGAATGGACAGGAGATCTCAGGGCGTTCTGCATCTTGTGGAGTGACCCCAGTGGCTCCTTTGGCAGGACAACACCGAGGGCAAAAACCAAGGGAAGAAGAGCAGATGGCAAGAACAGCAACTGTTTGTCACGAAGATATTGCAGTCTTTCTATATGCAACTAGAGTACAGAGGGGATAGATGATTTTAGCACTCTGTCTTCCATGGTTAGTTGCACTCCTTTTCTCTTATTTAACTCCTCCCATCAAAAACAAAACAAAAAATGACAAATACGCAAAAACCAAAAACCAACCAACCAAAAACCTAAACAAACAAACAAAAAAACCCAAGAAAAAAAGCACAGGAAACAAAACTAACCTGCTTTTTTTTTTATATAAGTCAGGGAAACTGCTTTGCTCGAGTTCCAGGACTGAAAGTTGCACTAAATTTGACAAATTTTACCCACATTTCTGATACATCACATAATTTCTAGACTGTTAATATTTATATCTCAGTAACACTGATCTCCAGTTGTGCTAATTTTAGAACAATTTGAGCCAATTGTGAAAACAGAACAAAGCTACTGAAGCACCATAAATAAAGCTCAGCTAAAATCCTGTGCTGGCTTTTCTAAACTGCTATGTGAAACCATACACCTCATCAATACTATGGATTAATATTGACTTTCAGTCATCAGATCGCACTATTTCTCCAGCTGTATTTAATGGTTATTACTACAGTTATCTGCATTTTAATTTTTCAGCACTCATATTTTTCTACTGCTCAGATTTTTTTCTTTTTTAAATTTTTTTTTCTTTACTTTTTATTATTTGGCCCACTGCCCTTCCTCACAGTGTCCATAATCTGTGGAGAAGAGATTGCTGATGGTGTTATCACAGGCAAACAGAATGAAGCTAATGGTAACAGGCACTCCTTGCTAGGTAATTATTATAGGAGAAAGAATGCAAATGAGCCCTAATCTGTCTCACACAATGGCAGAGGTCTCGGATTTGCATTAAACCTTTTGCAGCACTCTCCCAGATCGGGGACTCTGAAGATAACAATGCATCTGCAGCACAGACTGCTCCTTCCACTCGGCGCGGTTATTAAATCCTGCTCCCAGCAGGTACAGTTGTCCCTGAATGACTTTCCTCTCCCTCTCCATTCCTCTGGTCTCCTCCTTCTTCCCTCTTCCTCCCACAGCTTTGCTGCTAAAAAAGCTAATTGTGTGTGCCATTAGCCTTGCTTCGTGTTTACAATGAAGAAGAAGAAAGTGCTGCTTGGTAATTTTAAGAGGGGAATGGACATCAGGAAATCTCCATTCTGTTCCCAACTGTCATTTACTTGCCAGGGGACTGGGGGAAAATAACTTTGCTTTTCTGTGCATCCATGTGTTCAGCTAGAAATACAGGGTTGACATTTGTAGTGGCCCAGTAGACTCTCTCATTTTACAGTGGCATCTTCAGAATGCTTTCAGGAAGCAAGTGCTAGACTTTGAATCTAGGCTGAGCTCATGATAAGCAGTCCTTCAGAAGAACCACTGCCTAGATTTCAATTCCCCATCTGATAATAGGTTGGAAAGAATGATGGTCATTTCCAGCACTGTGTCCTGCTATAAAAGGACCTAAACTAACACCTGCCAGACAGGGCTATGCTCAGTGCTCACTAAGGTGTCTACCCACTATCAAATCTTACAAGAAGATGATGTAGGAATTAGGTTTGAGGTGCTCTGATCACAGGTCCCATAGCATCAGGATAAAATGCAATTTTCTCAAACCTCGTCCTCTCCAGTGTCTTCCATTATGGCTGGTTTGTACTGGGAACAGGGGATTCAGCTGCACTGAACCCATCCCGAGGCAGTCCCTACTTTGAAGACCAATCTCCTCAGCAGGGTGCAAGGTGGAGCAGGCTTTTTCCAACACAAGTGCCTTTGAGAACACTCATTTTCTCCCAAGACATTTTTGTCAAATGAGATACAAAACAATGATATTTTCTTTTCAAAATTGATCTTCAGGAATCAAAAAGTATCTGCCACAAAAAAACCTCTGTGCCTTGCCAAGAAAATGGAGACTACCAAACTTGCTATGAATGGGGATACAAAGAAACTTCTCAGGGTGTAAAAAAAACCCCAAACAAAAAGTATACACGTTGTGTGTTCAAAATCCAGATGAATCCCCAAATTAAGCTGCACATCACGACTACTGTTCCAGTAGCACTTTAGTTTTGAATGTATATCTGAAGTACTAACCATATGCAAAGGCTTACTTCTTGGAAATCTGTTATTAGGCAGGTGTCATACTAACTCACATGAAAATAATTTCACAAATAATTAGAAGGTACTTGCTACCAAATTAACAGTTAATTAAGGTGCACTAAGTGTATGGGTACCAATGATGTCTGAAAGAAAAAAAAAATAAAATCAATCCTTTTTCAGATTCCTTATGTTAAGGGTGGGGAGGAGGGAATAATAATCAAAATGGGATTCTGCAAGCACCATATGCAACTATTTTCATTTCTTTTTGACCAGAATTTTGTGGACTTTTGTTAAGACTGTATGAAATACATTAAATTGGAGTCCTAACCACAGACGCATAGTCTCCTATGCCAGGCCTACAGTGAGACACTTGGGGAACCCCAAGAGGCAGAAAAATTTGAGCAGTCACCAAAACTCAGTACAATGTCACACGACTAGATACCATCACTCTCATTTACACCATTCAGATACATTAATCATCCACTGTGTTTGCTCTGGAGACAGCTACATGCTTTGTTCTTTCATCTATGAGGTTTTTTATTCCTTTCTGAATTGACCAGTGCAACTACTGGCAAGCACTTCCTCTGGAAATCGGCTGTGGGTATTTTTAAAGCCTCTGTAGCTGTCTAAGTACAGTCCCTACTAAACTATTGCCACAAGTTAACAAATGGATTTTGGTTTTTTAAATAATAGTTAAAAAACCCCACAGCTATAGCAAGGGCTACAGCTTTTTAATGCCAGGTAACAAGTTAAGTTTTTCTATAATCAAAATTTTGCTCCTTTCCAACTCATGAAGCACTAGGTGGGGCAGTCCTACTTCTTTATGCAATTACTGGAAGATGCTACTCTTGGCTCTAAATCAGACTAATAGATTGCTGGGATCCTCAACTGACAGCAGTACTGGGCACAAGTACTATACGGTACAGTCATTACACCTAAACTATCAGTAGCTAGTTAAAACACAAAGTATGGGTTTAAATGATGCTTCAGCTCTATTACGACACTGATGTTCTCTGCAAGGATCTTCTGTTTGCACTGAGGTTTGAGGTTCCAGCCATCAGGAAGGACTGAGGTGGTCCAATGTTATGAACGAACACCCTTTACATGAGAAGAGCAAAAGCTGTCTTGCACGGATTAGTTCACATAAACCAGAGGAGATTTTCATACAACTTGTTCATAAAGCTGCAAACATTCTTCCATGTAATTTTTGTGCTAACTTTCCAAAGGTAGAAACCATTTCATACAGAACATTGCAGCAATAAAAGAAAGGAGTATTTTTGACTCATCAAGGTATGACATCTACCAGAACCTACAGTTTCATACATTTCTAACACACGTGCTCAGGTCCAGATGTGTTGCTGATCTCTAGGCTGCTCCTCCCCAGCCACCAGTTATTAACAACTGGCTACTTGTGCCAATTTCATACACGCATAAAAACCTCCTTCCAAAACCATGAGTAGTTTCAGAGACCTTCGGATCAGAGCCTCAGATGCTCACCCTCACTTCCAAATCAGAGATTACCACACTGTTGCTAGAGCAGCAGAAGCATCGTTGCAGAGACAGCCCAACCCCATCTCCCTGCCAGCTGAAGGCAGCCAGCTGACCCTGCCTGGAGCGCACACAGCTCTCTCCCATCTCCTCCTGCCTGCAGATCTGCCAGGGTGGCCGTCCCGAGGGATGGGAAGCCAGGAGCACAGATGTCTTCCCAGGGAAGTACTGCTCACCCCGTGACCCTCAGCCCGTCGCCGAAGCGGTGCCCTTCAGGACGGCTCTCCCATTAAGCATTAACTCAGCCCGTTCAGCTGTGTTGTGTCGCCAGGCAAATATTGACCAGGTTTTCAGAAGGTGCTAGCTTAGCCTCATCCTTTCAGTACCAAGACAAGGCCTAAGATTTCGTACTCTGTTTCGCATACCCGGAAGTTACAGTTCTGAAGCTTTGAGACTCACAACACAACGTCGTTAAAAAGACAAATCCAAACAGGGAAACTAAAGAGGGACTCGGCGCGCGCTGAGGACAAAATACTGGCGACGCATAGAGTGCTGGCAAGCAGAGCAGCGTGCCGTGCTCCTCAGAGGGACAGCGAGTGAAACCCAGCTCCTTGAGCTGGTGATGCAGCTTCACCTGAACAGCAGCTTTCCCTTTATCGACCTCGTCTCCAGGTCATTTTATGGTAAAGAAAAAAAAATCGGCAGCGCGCTTTCAAGGATCTCAACGGCTTTCACACACGCACCCCACCATTCTCACCAGCCTTTTGAGAGCTTCCCTCTATAGCAGCATTCTCCAGTTCAGGGATTCAACCTTTCAACTGAAGCATGTGAGATCGCTTATACTCTTGAACCGGTGGAGCTGCCAGCCTCCCCTTTGTTGCAAAGGGATTTACATTTGAATGGCAGTGGGAAACAGAGTCTTTTAAGGAAAGGCTGGTGGGGGGAAGACGATTTACTTGCCAGTATCCTATTCTGAAATCACTTCATCTACCAGATCAACTTCTCCGGATCACACAACTACGGTAACCTTATCACATCGCTACTTTGGAAGGAGGTTGCTGTGAAGGGACTTCTGGGAACAAATTGCTACTTTGAGTTTATTTCAAAAAGAATCTTTATACACAGCCAAAAGTGAAGTTAATTTCAAGCCTGTATGTGGACATTTCATTCAATTTAGCCTAGAGTAAATGATTCCATCGTCCCACAAAGATTCCCCCTTTCTACACGTGCATTCCGTTCACCCTTCACTCACTCTCTGACTTCCTAGGCATTTGGCAGTGCAGCCCTGCATTGCCATGCACATCCTAGCACATCTGATGGCTTCTGGGGCTTTTCCAGAGAGACACTGGGGAGCACCACAACAGCACAGATGCACTGCTGAGGGCAGAAGATCATTCGAACCAGAGTAAAGCAAGTCTGCTTCGGTTTAATGGCCAGTGACGTCCTGGCTTTGGCCCAACACTTGAACACATCCACAAGCAGCACCTCTCTGGTGCCTTTCTGTTCCTAAATGGCAAATTAGTAGCTAACTCCTGATTGGTTTCAGGCTATGTTAGCAGTTACCAGGCAGACTCAAGCAGCGTCACGCTCTCGTAAATCCACACAGGGTTTTTGTTTGCTTGCTTGCTATGTCAACAATAAAGCCTGCCATCTCCAAAGAAAAATAACAGCATCTCAAGTACGAAAGCTGGCAAATGCTAGTCTCTGGCATCGAGAAAGATCTGTAAGGAACATTTCTTCTTCTGTTTTTGAAGTGTTATACCTGCTTCTGATGTGATTGGTTCCCCTGCATTCTGACTTGGCCACACACAGAGCGTGGCCTGCAGAGTGCAGCAAGGAAAAGGCTGGTGCACTCCAAAGCTGGTGGCAGAACACAGGCCCCAGGAAAACCACATGTGCCAGAGACCAAATATTTTGCATTTTGCTTACTGCTAATAAAGCTGCTTCACTTCATTAAAAGCAGCTTATCATTTTATCTACTCACTGTGATTAATTAACCTCTGGTTAAAATGAATAAGCACTTGATTTGAGGATACTATTAATGTGACACCGGTGAACCACAACTTACATACTTCCATCCTTCCATCCTTCTCCTTTTATTCTCCCTTCTCCCTGTACTAGCAGTGTCTTATTAGGCCATGTAGCCTGACAACTCCAGTACTCTTCCAGCATACCACAAATGCTTTTATAGAGGAAGGTGAGGAAGGAAAGGTCCCACAGTCCAAAATTCACGCAAAGCTCAGTTTCTCTTGCTGGAATATACGGATGGATATCATCTACTTCTCACTGTAATTACAGTCACAAGCTCGAACAGAAACAGCCTGGAAAGAAGAGCCAGGGAAATACACCGTGTTGCTGGGAACAGGGAGAAAATAATAGTACAATAAATACATGCAATTCAGTTGTCTTTCCAGAATAAATTAATTTTAAATAGGAAGCACAAACAGCATTCGGTTCCATCAAAAGCCTGACTTTCTTAGAGAGCTAAGAACTTTCTCCCAAGCCAAATACCATGTGCTGTATATGAATAAAGACAGCTTCTGCTACAGTATATGCCTACAGATTTCACAGTTGCATATTACCGCCAAAATCTCAATTTCTAGCAGCAAAAACCGTATGTTATAATTCTTTAGCCAAGCATCTGAAGACTTAAATATATCATAGCTGCTCATTTTGCTAGGAAACAGCACTTTGCTTCATATACCAAATTTTCATCTCTATTTCATTGATTTTATGAATGTCACTAATGACCAAAAGTGTTTGGGAAGTAAATAATAATAATTTTAAAAACCAACCCTACCCATCTTTCCTTTTTCCCCTTTTATCTTCCTTGATAGTTAAGCATCAGTTCTTTTGCAACAATGCCCACAGCAAGGACTGAAAGATCATTAGGCCTAAAACTGTAACTAATTCAGAGTTTGAGGGAGGAGTGGAAGAGAAGGTGAGGGAAAGGGGAAGCAAAAGTTCCCGGCTCACCCTAACATTAAGGTCTAAATTCCTGTTCAATCGAGGTAAACCACAGGCAGAATATTACTGTAGTGACTGGAAACTTTGTATTTCTGTTAGAAACAACTTCAGAGGTCTCTTTCAAGAGAAGAGTGTGTGATCTGGAGACTTAGAAGCCCAAGCCTGAAATTCATAGTCCAGCCAGACAAGGCTGTATGTGGGAAGGCAGCAAGGGAAGATCTGGTTTACATCACACAGCAGGGCAGTAAGTGACCATGAGTCACTGATGCACTTCATCCGGCTTTTAAGGCCATCAGCACAGATCAAAAAAGTTACAGACCACATGTTACAAAGCACTCCTCAGTATAAATTCACCCAGCAAGTTCAATCTGTCCAGAATTTTCCACATAAAATTTCCTTATAGCACAAGGCTTCCTGTAGGATCGATTGTCTTCTGTCCCGAAGCTGACAAGGTGTTAGCACAGTCTCTGCTAACTCAACTGGAGTCTTCCCATGGGGTAAGCCCAAAAGGGATCAAACAAGAGGAATGATTCCCACCACCAGCACCACCTGAGTTGTAAGTAGCACCCAGTTCTCCCAGCACCCCAGACAGTGCCACATTTTCTAGACATTAAACCACGCATATACCAGAAGACAGAAACAAAACTGGGAACTGTGGTTTTGAAGCCTCAATTCATGATTTCGGGTTCATATTTTAAATCACTTGTTTTAAGCAAGACACATTTTGCTGCTTTGGGCTTTGTTATTAATTTTTTTGAATGGGCAAATTGTTGAAACACACAAGGAACTCAGAGGCATCTTTGCATAGCTGAAGGACCGAGCAGTATGTGCTCAGATGGGTCATCCCCTAGCAGAAGAGGACAGCCATCACTTCTAAGGAAACCAGGCAACAAACCATGGCTTTTTTGCTTTGCTAACTTCAACAACATTCAAATCTGATTTGGGGCTTCCAGCTTTCTTTAGGGGACTAAGAGGCAGTGTAAGCAAAAGCAAAACACCCAAACCTGCCACCTACACTAACAAGCCACGTGTTACACTTTGTTCCTCTCGGTCACTAAGCACGGATTAGCACCATAGGTTCTGTGCAAAAACTCCTTCCTGCAGCCTGTCAGTTTGTACTCCCAGCACTCTGCAGCAGCCACTACAAGTCACTCAAGCCAGAGCTCCTCCTAGCAGGCTTGCAAAGCTCCAGAGAGCATAAGAAGGCACCTCAATGCTCAGGGCAATTACTTACACACCAGGGGTGATGGTGTGCAGACATATGGCCTCCAGAAGCATCCCTTCAACCCCTGGGAGGGGACAAAAATAGCAGTCAACCAATGACTCAACTGCAGTTCACTGAGGTGGTGGAGCAGGGAAGGAAAGGAGGCCTCAGCATGAGGAAACACTCCACACAGGAGTTACTCCTAAATAAGTAGGCTCGGTTTTATATACAGAAGTAGGTCTGTACACTTCAAAGATGACAGCTGCAGGGAGGACTGAAAACTCCACTGCGTTAAGGGCAACTGAGGCAGGCAGACCATAACAGCTGAAACTGGAGGGAAGCCAAGAGACCCAGGGCTAGCTCTGCTAACACAAAAGAACTAAAGGGTTTTAACCAGCAACAAAACCCAGTCATTGCCATAGCTACACTACCCTGGGAATACAGTACCTTCTAGCCCCCCACACAGACTCGGTGGCCCCGAGGCAAGCCCTTCCAGCCTTTTCACCACCTCTCTGCCCAACCCTAATTCACTTACTCACTTTGTAGGACCTGTGAATTCTGTCCTCAGAAAAGGCTTGACACAGACAACTGACAGCATAACAAAATTCAGAATCATGTTTCTTACTACCATTTTAACTTAGCTTCTTGTGCCTAGATAAGCCAGATTTTTACTTCTTACTACTTCTTAGACCTTGTTCTCACATCACTTCTTTCACATACAAGTTAATTTCAGCTTTGAACTCTCCATCTTTGACAGCTTTAAATGCACAGATTTAAAACCATCTTTATGGAGAGGGAAAAAAAAAAAGCATTCATATGTCTGAATTTTTGTTTGTTTCTGGGGGTTTTTTTCATCTTGTTTTGGTTTTGTGTGCAAGTGTTCTGTTGTTGGTTGTTTTTGTTTGGGTTTTTTGGGGTTGGTTGGTTGGTTTCGGTGGTTTTTTTTTTTAAATTTTTACACACTATCTAGTAAACAGATTCTAAACATGCAAATAACCTGAAAAATGCACTGCTGGGATGGGAATTGTTTTTCTTCTCCAATAGAGTTTTTGACATTTACATCTTCTCCATATCAGAACACAAAATCAAAACCTATGACCTTCATGAAATGAAAATCAGAAAAGTATCAAAGGTTTCATTAAAAAAACCAAAGCAGAGGCTCATTGTTAAAATTAAGTACTTCAAGGCGTTAAAGCAGAGGTAAAGTCCCAATTTAAACTGGGAGATGGTAAAGGCTTTACAAACTGAGGACTCTGGAAGAACCTGTCATCCTCTCACAAGGTGCAATATAGCTTTGACAGACACTTCATTTTACTGAGCACAGTCACTGAATGAGAAATCCTAACCCCAAATTTATTGAAAAGGATCTGTGGGGAAAAAAATTCCAAGACTTGAAACAAACATCTTGTTGAAATGCTCTACAAATGCTCAAGAGCTATGAACTTGATTTATATATGAAAAGAGGAACACAAACAGCGTAAGCTTCCCACTGAGAGATAAGTCATTACAGGCATGCTGCTTAACATACACAGTGTCATCCACCTGAGATGTTAGCTAGCAGCACTATCACCTTCCCTTTGGAGAGGGTTCAGGTTGATACAAATAAGAGAGGAACACTAGCAGAAATAATGAGGGGAATAAAGGTTCTTTCAAAAATCAGTGCAAAAAAAAAATCATCATTCTGGATGCACTGATGAGAAACACAACTTCTGAAACAGTCTGAACAGAGGAATGCTTGCTCTTGCAAGAAAAAAAAAAAGTTATCTTTACCCAAATTTAGTTAGAGGGAACGGGAGAGGGAAGCCCAGCATTACAGGCAGCAAACAAAACACAGCAAACCGTGGGCCACTAGCCAGCCTGATCTTTTGTTGCCTTGTCCCTGCCCTGCCTCTCCCATCCTTTCTGTCCACCTTCATTGGTTCCAGTCTGGGACAGGGTATATGCTTGCCCACCCTCCACCTCTCCTCAACCTGCTCTAGTTCAACACATGGACAAGAATTTCCTTTTGCTTTGCTTCTCAAATTTCACTATCACATCCAGCCTCTCCTTCCAAAGCTTTTCACCCTGAGGAATACAGTCTGCATGACTGCATTGGATAATACAGACTCTGCTGCTTAAATACCATACATTTGCAGACAGTTAAAGCATGTTTTACAAAGGTACCATAAAGGGGTTTAGCAACGTGCATTTCCTGGGTGTACAAGTTGCTGCAGCATCTGGAAAGGAGTACTATCCAAGATGGGGACAAGTTTCTGTCTCCTGGTGAGGACGGAAAGAAGCACATAGATACCAAGTGCTTCGTGCTGGAGCAGTTCCCCAACCACACCTTCAGAAGGACGATCCCTCTGACACGTTGCAACTCAAGCAGCAACTTGCAGGGGAACGAGGAGGGGAGCAGCAGGCAGGGAATCCCCTCCAGATTTCTAGTGCCCTGCAAGAGGGCTAAGCAGGTGCATCCAGGCAGAGGGAAACGGCAGCGGGGCTGTGCACGGCCTCTCTGTTAACCCGATGAATTGAGCAGAGGCACTTGCCTCCGCTGCACTTCACTGCATAGGATGCGTGCTGGGAGAGAGACAATAACAACAACTGATGCCCGTGATCCTGCAAAACAGCTTGCAAAGCTTGTGCTTCCCTCGGCCCCCAACCCAGGGAGTTTGAAGGCATTCAGAAACCGTACAAAAACTCAGCTGGAGCTACGAATCTTAATAGCAGCTTTCCTCCACACCTGCAGCTCAGCCAAGCCTCCCACATCTCAGTGTGCCCCAAAATTCTGCGTTTCAAAGGAATCTTAGAGCCTTCGCTTGTCTGGGAGAAAAGAAGTTGAGAGGCCACAAGGCAGCTTCTGCGGGCTCCTCGCAGCACGGCGCAGCATCAGTGGCAGAAGCAACGCCCGCCTGAACCAGCGCAGGCAGCTGCATTATTTAGTCTGGCACCAAGGAGAAAAAGCTATCATCCATTTTTAAGTTCGACTCAGGGAACCAGCTGGGGATCGGCAATTGCCATTTTTGAAGTGCAAGGAGAGGAGCGTAACCAGCCTTTCCATAGTAACAAAGATTAGCGGCCTGGAGTCTGACACTCCTCCTGCATTAAAAGATAGGAGACAAAGAGATAGACAGGTAATTACACAGAAGGAGCCCTGGGGAAATTGCAAACTCCTCGAGAACCCTTTAGCCGGTCTGTATGTTTCTCCTTGTCTCTGCTGCAGCTGAAGGTTTCCAAGAAACATTTGCCCATTAGGTCATTAGCTTTATTGCAGAAGGTAGCCAGGCAGCTGGCAGCAGCCGTTCAATAAAGGCTTAGCTTGCCTCTGCACTGGCAAGGAGATGGAGAATGAGAAAGCGAACGTCCCAAGGCACATTACCTGTCTGCAGCTTATCCTTGATAAGTTAGTGTACTTAGTCAGTCGGAGGGGTCTGACAGATGAACTCTGACAAATCTCACTGGGGCAATTGAAGACATTATTGCATCGCGCCGTCTTCCCAAACCCTTCACAAAGGTTAGCACCACAGAGCAAATCTGGCAGAAGAATTTATATCGTGCATCGGCCCCCCCAGTTCGGAGCCTAGCAAGTTGGCATAAACCCCTTCCCAGAGCTGGGTTCAGTGAAGACATCAGCTGTGAACTGGAATGACTGAGGTCTAGAAGGAAGAGAATGCCTCCGCTACAAGGCACTGTTAACGCGTGTCACAAAGAATGAGAAATGACATCTCAAAGCACTGCAGCCGCTTCCTAAGCAAATACAAATCTAAACATGAAGTTCTGGTACTAAAATATACGTGCAATTTGTCTAGCGACTGACTTGAGTCTACTCACGCAGCCCAGGACGCTCTGTGAACCACAGCGCTAATTTTTTTGTCCTTTATAGATCCTGACACACGAATCGCGCGTCTTCAAGTGGATCACATCACCAGGTAACCACAGAATTTAATTGCCTGGAAGTATCACAACAAAAGGCAGTGTATTTGAACTCTCACCCACCATATTTTGCGCTTCTGCCCAAAACTAAAGAAGTTTGGAGAGGTGAAAAATTGCCATCTGTTTCCAACTCTTCATAAAACACAACACTCAGAGCTAGAGCTGGGGGTCCAGCTGGTTCCTGTCTTATCTGTCAGTGGTACTCCCAGCCATGAAACCATCCAGTACCTCACACAAGACAATCAGGGTTTTTTTAAAAAAAAAAGCCCAACACAACAAGATAACTAAACAACCAGTCATCTATACTTATCTGATTAAAATGTACAGTTACAATAATAATAAAAGGACTTTTTGAGACACAATTCTTCAACTCTGCTTGTCCAGCCCTATCTCACTGTCTGTTCACCTGAGCTGATACTCAGAAAACGATTTTGTTCATCTGTTTGCAATACAACAGTTACATCTTTTTTTTTTTCTCTGCAAGCATTTAAAACATATCTTGTCTTCTAGTTTTCCCCAAGGGGCTGTATCCTGCACATAAAAGTAGAATGATAAGCACACGAAGTTTCTGCTTGTATGGCACTGTTAGAAGGGCAATCCACACTAACCAGAAGACTTGCTAAATGTAGACAAGCTTCTTCTAACATCACCTTCCTTTCCAGAAGGAGATGAGGAGGCAAGATACCTCAAAAAGCAGATAAGAATTACCTCTTACCTTTCTGAAGAGGCCGCCGCCAATTAGCACATTCCTGGAGCTTCTAATTCAGGCAAGAAGAAAGGGGGGGGGAAACAACAACAACAAAAAAAAAACACTAAAGCAAAAAAAAACGAAGGAGCAGGGCGCTGTTTTCTTCTCCAGCACTACAGTATTTCCTAAGGGGTGGAAAAAAAGAAAAGACAAAAGAGAAAGAAACAAGTATTAGCTTTCATGTTTTTGAAGAGGTTACAGATTACAACTCCTCCTTGTAAGAGCTACTGTGCCTCTCCTCCAGTTCCAAAACACTAACTTGAGCTGTGCTGTATTTTCTCCTTTTATTGTCACCTTATCAAAACATGGAATATGAAGGTCGAGTCACCTACTACTAAAACAAACCAAGATGGATTCATGTCAGAATGGGAGAAAGTCCCACTCAACAATACTCCTGAGCACTCATTCTAGTAGGTGAATACGCTTCAGCCAAGCTCACACCCACTTCAGTAAAAATGCAAATGAGCCACATTTACTATCAAAATAGTTGGCAAAAGGCAAATTCCAACACGCATACTGAACATACTGGTATATATTGACATTCAAGCGCTTAAGTACTCTTCCCTGCAAGGATCATACCTAGATTTAGGAGGCATATGCAACGAATCGTAACTTCTATTTCTTTTCAAGACAACTACTCTTAAGACAATCTACTTTAAGACACATATTCCAGCTGTAATGAACCTTTCAATAACAAAAACAGAAAAAAAACATTAAGTATCAGAATAAAGGGAAAGGGAATCAAAAAGCCTTTTTGTGACTAAAGATACCCATTTAGAAATACAGCTTCACTCCCATAAAACCATAATCCCTCACCTCAGACCATATGTCTCTCTCTGCCCTACTCGTAACATGAATTTAAAGAGACTTACAGACACCCAGATTTAATGGGCCCCTCCCTACCTCCAGTACCTGCCTCTGATGAAAGGCAGGAAAATCAAGTGGAAAATTATTTTAAAGGGTGCATGCAAGACATCAACATATTTGAGGAAATGGCAATCAAGGTTTTCCACAGGGAACGAGCAAAGGGAAACACGTCCAGTCTGTTCTCCATCACATTTTGTTGGCTTCTATTCATACAGAGAACTCTGCCCTTTTCTATCCCGTGGAAAACCCGAATGTAAATTCTCAAAATGAAGGAAAAAAGTCTATGCTACCTTACATCTCCCCACACACCTCTGTCACCCTTAAAAGGCTAATTAGCCCGCCTGCTAACAGCATGCAATTGCTTATGACTCCTGGTCTCCCAAAAGAGATTTGATACCAGAGGCTCCAACAGATAGGAAGCAACATAAAAGGCAGCACTGCCATCACAGCGTATCCCTCAAAGACGACCACGTCTGTCCAATTCTAAATGGCCACAGTTCCTGCATTTCTCTAGGGGACAAAAGCTCTCTTCTTCTCTCCTCCTGTCAGCAAGACTTAAAGCTGCAAGAATAATTCCGTCCAGATTCTCCTCTAGATAGGCGATGATTTAAAGAATTCATGAAGTAACAGTGGCAGTGTAAATAAACAATGAAAAACTAAATAAAGACTACAGAAGGCGACACGGAGAAAAGGCTCGCTGCGGAGAGAAAGAACGAGATCAGCGATTCAGAACCTCTTCTGCCTTGCTATTTCCACCCAGAAACAGGCTGAGCAATAATGGGACAATGCGAAAGAATGGATCCCGACACACAAGTGTACCTGCTTGAAAACCAGCCTCCCCAGGGGCAAACCTTCCCACACTGTTTAATTCCACTTTCTCTGCCTTACACCCCTTGGTCCCATCTCTGCCTTCTGCCAGGCTGCAGCCCTCTTGGACTAAAAGCAACTTAACCCAACACCTGGAGTGCTCAGATTGTTATCCTTTTTTAAAGGACAGAAACAGTGCTACAGCCCTGACCGTGGGGACAGGAGAAGAACTGACCCTCAGCGAATTGCTCCCGACATGTGTAGGTCCTGAGGCTATGTGCCAATCAATACCGACTTACTGAGCAGCTCAGCACAGACCAGGTTGCAAAACAGAAGAAAAAATAATACTAATTGTATCCCCCACCTCAGCCATACACTCATTCTCTACTCCTAAGTCGCACATATCATTTCCTTTTCTTTTTCATTATTAACTCAAAAGGACTGTTTAGGTAGCATTTTTCACTCTGCTAAGGGAAACCTCCCACATGTGTCAGGTAAAGTCTGCTAAGAATTGATAGACTGGTTACATTTCAAGTGCTTAAAAATTTTACACACTTTCATCCTCTTACTGTGAGGAGAAATAATTTAAAGCAGATTACAAGATCTGGAGGAAGCGTATTTTTAATCAAACACAAAATCAAGAGGTGGCAGAAAAGAAGGCCAAGTGCAAAAAAAACCAAAAAAACAAAAAAACCCAAAAAATGGAAGTTTTTCAACATCATTCTCAAGGAGACAGGAATCTGTCATAAGTGCCACTTAGGGACGTAGCCTTGACTCAGTATCACTCGCCCCAAAGGAGGTGATATCGCTCTGTTCTCAAATCCTTGGGCAAGAAAAAAAATAAATAAAAAGAAGTGAAATAAGAATTTGACTTTTGAGTAACGTGCAAGTAGAGAAGCCTAGCAAAATTACTATGTCAAGACTCGACTAAATTTCTGGCAGGGCCAGAGATAATTTGTATAAGAAAAATGTCAAAATGTTTTTGGTATCCAGCCACTACAGGAAGGAAACAAACAGACAACTGGGAAACAGTGTATCGAAACCCAACAAATTGTTGACATCAACAGTGGAGAAATGAAGAGGCATATGTTAAGACAAACCCCCTCAGATGGTGTGTGAGTCAACTTCTGCAGTGGAATTAGCCGAGTTGCTTTCCTATATCAAGCTTAATAGAAACAATTCCTGATTCCACCAGCTAGAGCTGGGTTTCATTAAGTCTTACGCTATGCACGCTGATTCTCAACAGGACCTGAGCTGAAGATTGAAACCTGGACCAGGGATTCCGAGATGTGATCTTGAATAAAAATTAACCTTTCTTCCCGATTGATCGGTGTTGGATTTATTGCTCTTGCTGCACAATGAAAATACAGTGGTTTTTTCCAGGCACTACCGAAATCTAACCCACTTCCCACTGTTAAAAACAAAGAACCTGCATGACATTTAGCAGGATCTAAATCTTAATTTAACTGATCCAGAGACTTTTTAAGTCCGGAAAAGAAAGAGTTTTGGGAAAGTAACTCCCCTCACATCCAGTCTGCAGCACACCTCATCCTGTCTGACCCCTTCTAGAAGCCCCCAGCAGCCCTTTGGGGATCTACTCTGATAAAAGGAGCCTCCATTATACACAAGCAACCTGGAAGATTCTCTCGTTCACTGGATTTTCTAGCTCTACAATGTTTATTACTTCCATTACACCAAGAACTAGAGAAAGGAATTAGACAAGAGTGCTGCTGCATGTAGCAGCCCCCTCCCCAAACTGTGTTTATAAGGTAAGGCAAAGCAGGGTTTAAAAAAGGGGGGGGAGGTGGAGCACCACCCTCACACAGTTTACAGCAGGAAGAAAAATAAAAGGTGTTCTCCAGGTTTTTCAATCCTCATTTAACAAATGGCTACTTTTCTTCAGGTAAATTACATGTGTATTCAATATGTGCTAACATGAAATAGCTCAAGTTTATATCATAGGAAA
This sequence comes from Actenoides lindsayi, assembly GCA_025331215.1. Classification (NCBI taxonomy): domain Eukaryota; kingdom Metazoa; phylum Chordata; class Aves; order Coraciiformes; family Alcedinidae; genus Actenoides; species Actenoides lindsayi. The sequence continues at coordinate 138,161 of WTSP01010564.1, forward strand.
AATTTGTTTTCCTTTTTTCCTCTGTTCATTTCTCAACCTCTTTATCTAGCAGAGGTAATAAAATAACGATTCCATGAGTATCTATTGAGGAAAGAAATAACCTCAAATTCTCATTGTAAAAAACAAAACAGAACAAAGACAACAAGCAAATTAAGGGAAGGGAAGAAAAAAATAAAGTACCTACTCTTAACCATTCGTGATGACACAAACAAACAAATCTTTTCCCACGTACATTCTTGTACAGCCCATAGTTAAAATGTTTCTTAGAACAGCATCACAACTCTCTCTTGCATACCTTACTGAAACATCAGTGTATAGTCTCTCTGCCACTAATAGCAGTGGCATCTCCCGTGTATTCTGAGCACTTTCCCTTAACTTTCAGAGCAAGACTCTAGACCCAGTGTTTTGAAGCCAGGAACCTCACCTCCCCTTGCAGCAGGCTCCTTCTCCAGTTTATTTTCTAATATCTACAGTGGGGACAAGGTCAGTATGAAATGAAACTTGCATACAACATAGTGCTTGCTTACAGCAACGTAAAGAGAACAAGCTAGAAATCAGCAAAGTCTCATTTAATTTAGTATGAATTAAAAGCATATCTTAGGAACCACGCGTGTATGCGTGTCTGTACATGTATGTGTGTATATACAAACACCTGTATTGGAGATATCTGGGAGGAAACAAGCTTCTTCAAACACAAATACTATTTTCCCAGAACTGTATCTGCACAAAGACAGGAAGCTCTTCTCAAGTATCTATTACAAATAGCCAAGAAAAAGTTATCAAAATATTGCTGCAGAAGCAAAGGCAAGGGATAAGAAAAACACGCTAAGAGGGAATCAAAATGCAGATCTCCTACATCATTTTCCCTTTCACTTGCCCAGGTCTTCCCGAACTCACGGTATCTACCCATTAACAGACGTCCAAATACAGGACTCTCTGCTTTACTTACACAAAATACAGTTCCTAAACAAGAAGCCTAATTTTTTATTATTTTGAATCACCTTTAATTCAAATGCCAAACGTAGTCTATTTCTATACCTTTATTTAGAGGCGTTTACACAACTCTTTTCTGCGGCTTAAATGTTACACCTATCTGTACTTCCACATCCGCTTTCTTTGGATACTCAAAAAAGCTCTTCCCAAAAAGATTTTCAGGTGGACAAATGTCAGAGTTCACAGCAGCACTACTCGTATGCATGTGTTTAGATAACACGCTTATGAAAATACACCAACCTATGCATGACATTTACTCACCAGTCTAACTGCAATGATCACCAATAATGAAAAAAAAGGTTTACATTTTCTCTTAACCACCAAACAAAAGGTACCTTCCCAGCACAAGCTTTTATAGCCCTCATTTTATAGGCAAAGCCTTGAGGACCAAACCCAGTGCACCCAACTACAAGGGAACAATGTTAACGGCTTCAGAAATTTGCTCCCTTCCAAAAAATCAGAGGGAAATAAATTTTCAAAACATTTTTTCCCCTCTTTTAAGCTAGACCTAGAAGGAAGCAATCCTTTCTCGAAAAGCCACGCTCCTCATCCTTCCCCAAGTGACTGAAGTGACAGAATACTAATAAACCAACTAAAGTAAGAGTGCTGTTGTGGAACTCAGGACCTAGGAAGTAAGGGACAGATAAGTCAGGCTCACGGTCATGTCATGGAGAGCAGCATCCTCCTGGGACTCCCTGCTAGGCTGGTAGTATGGGCTCCTGTGTGCCACTCTCAGTGGGCCACATGCTGACATGACAACTGCTCAAAGGATAAGGGGTTTGGGTAGGGGACATACAGAAACATTTTTTTTCACAAGTTCTATCTCTACCTTACAATTCTGACTTCATATTTTTCTGTTGCATTCTTAATTATAAAGAGAATACACTTCATAATCAGAATTCTGTATTTTTTTTTTGAAGCTTCAGACATTTAGCCTATTAAACCCAGGCCAGTAATATGGGTGTTATTTCTTAAAAACATACAGTAAATGCATTAAATTATTGATAGTCATTAAACAGGAAAAAAAAATTTAAACAGCTCTCAGCTTTTATCAATCATTAATGCAGTTTCCACTTGCGCATCTCACTGGGTTGCTATCACATAGCACAGAGCAAAGAGTACAAATCCTGAAGGCATGAATTCATTTTCTCTTGACGCAGAGTAAAAATATTCTTGGCAGCAAGAGAGCGGCTAAAACATGAAGCATAATGGTTGAAAGGAGGCTCGTGTCTTTTGCAGTAAACAGGTAGCAATACGAGGCAATTTTAGGAACCGAGACCCCTCCACTTCCCCTCATCTCCTGTAAGGGCCAGCAACAACACAGTCCATCGCCTCCAACACCCAGCAGCCCAAAGCAGTTATGGCCACTCTGACAACATTTACCAATTTGATCTCTTATTTGAAATATAGGTTAATTCAACGGCACGTGGGGAGGGAGGCAGGGGTGGAAGGAGCATTGTGATCAATAGTAAAGCATTCAGCGACTTGAGCGAGAGGAAGATTTCACCCCGAGCTGCTCGCCAGCGAGCAAGCCAGCAAAACAGATCACACGCAGAAAACCCCGTCAACCCTTGAAGCTATTGTGAACCTTTACTGGGGCACAGACCTAATGCTTTTATGAGCTCCCCGTGTCAGTATGGGGAATCTGGAGACAGATGCCAGTTGGTGGCACCTTGCCTGGCAGCGATACATCAGTTACGAGGGAAGGGAAGTAAAACCCCCTTTTTGGTCATTTTACGCACAGACTAACAACTGCCTGACAAAGCTACCCTCTCAACTTTCACCCCTTGCCATTTTATTGAAATTCACGGGTATAAAATGCAGCAAAGAGGGAACGTAATCTTTAGCAACATGGCAGGTATGACTGTGGCATGCAAAGACCTACCTGATCTACCTCTAACACAGCCTCAGCCGTAAAACACATCACCATGAACACACAGAAACACCAGCTCTGGCTAGATATTCAGCCCGTGAAACCCTAGCCCTGCAACAGCTTTACTACTGGAAGCCAAATTAATTTCTTTTAAACTACCTTGCCTGTGTTTAAATGAGCTGTAATAATAGCTCTGAAGCATGGTGCAGACACATCCAAGGACTGCTGAAGAGGCACGAACCCACACCCAGAGCCCATTTAGAAAGTACTAGCAGGAAAAACTCCTCATAACTGCACTGTTCCACTCCCCACCATGGCACAAATTCCTTCAAAGAACATTTCTGTTCGTGCAAACACAAGATTTAGAGAAAAAGTACAGAAAGAACCTTTGTCTGCTCCCAAAATCTAAGCCCTGTGGAGGGTTTTTCTTCCTGAAAATGATTCAAGAATGCACTGAGCTGAGCAACTAGATAATGCCAAATGTTGATACGAAAGTAGCCAGGAAAAGCTGCTGTCACTGGGAAAGATTTTCTAGCTTGATTGTTTATAGACAACAATGTTATAAAATACAAAGATATTTATTTCCAAGCATCATTAGTGCACATCTACATAATGTTAAAAAAAAAAATATAATAAAAACAATTCGTTTAAGCCATGCTTATGTCTCATTATACTGAATCTCGAGGAAGGTGACAGCATTTGAGGTAATAATACAAAAACTAGTACATCACGGAATGCATTTAATGAAATATCAGCAAAGTAATTCACAATCGATTTCAGAGTAATATTAATCCTTATCTGTATACAGAACTGTAAGAGTAACAGCCCATAGTACCGAGAGAACACACTCCAGCCGAGCTGCCCTCCCCTCCCCACCGCCATCCTCCTCCCCACCGCCATCCCCCTCCCACGGGAGACAAGGAGACAAGGAGAAGGATCTGCTTTGGCTTCTGCTCTTCATTCCTCCCAGTACGCTTATGGAAAGTCCGCAGAGTTCTGACGCTGATTTTAAGCCTCTCACTGTAGAACGTGTTGGAATTTTTTTTATTTTTTGCATAGCCAAAAGTATTAATTACTAGGAACGCATCTTCTTGCCAAACCTTTTTCTAAGCACTTGATCCATTTCTTTTTCAAACCACTCAAGTTCACGCCTCTTGCCCACCCCAAGGATGCACATTTCAAGAAGCTACTATTACTATGAAAATCTAGAAACTTTACCTAGCCTGTAAAGCACCTTAGCCTTGTCTAGAATTTCTATTCTGAAACCAGTCTGGATCTCTAGCTAAAAGATGCAGGGGGAGCGTACAAGTCCCTAGCATTTCCCCTTCCCAACAAAAAGCAAGGCTTGTGTAAAACGACATCAGCAAAGGCTGAAAAACAAACTCAGAGCTCCAAACGCTAAGTCTTACAACTGCAGCTGAATGTAATGAAAGCAACCCTGAACTAATAGTTTTTAATAATTATAAGTAAATAAATTTTAATAACAACAATAAATAAGCTTTCAAGTTCTCATCGGTGTTTGTAAGGGATATGTTAACAGAGAAGAGAGCTGCAGCAGGTTCAACATTTATTTGAACTACTGCATATATAATTGAGCTATCACAGATTCACACTTGACTTCTGTTAGTTTCAGCCAGGACCTTTCTACATTGGATGTTTGGGTCTGACACATCGGTTTCTGTGCACACACACCACGCATTCCCCCCTTTATTTTATAAACTGATTCCGTGATAAAAGTCGCTTAAAGTAACAAAGCCAAACAACTGTCAAACCACCACTAATACGAGCTTTCGAGCAGGTTTCCATCACATAAATCATTTCAGTCATCTAGTTTCGCACCACCCCAGGCGAAGCTAAACGCATAACAGAGAAAATTCATTATCAATATGCAGAGATCATTTGGCAACAGTATCACTACTTGTAAAGGCTTGTGGAATGGCACTATGATTTTAATGCGTTGCATGCGTGGTACAGAAGAGCTGTTTCAAACCAACGGATTAGCTCTGTGTTTGCAAAAATCAGCAGAAGACAACCAGTTCTGCTCCAAGATGCTTGGTCATCCACTTGCCCCTGAGCCAGCGCACAGTGCGCGTGAGGAAGAGCATTAGCAGTGGACACTGACTTCATTAGCAGTGGACACTGACTTCATTAGCAGTGGACACTGACTTTCTGCTTCTGCTAGGGAAGCAATTCCAATCATGTTCAGGAAATTTGCTAAGGATCCCAATGGTCTAGCAAGTTCAGAGACCTCAAAAATGCAAGACATTAATCTATTAAACTCATTCGTGCACAGTGTTCAAAGACAGTGCTAGGAACGTCGTTATTATTTTCTACACTACGCAAGTATTTTCAGGTATTTATTATACGAATGCTCCATGTTATTTTGTAATCATAATCTACATTTGAACTACTTCTTGTATTTTCTTTGCATCTCAAAAAAAATGAGTTCTCTCGTGCTGCTCACCAGTTGTGATGTTTCTTTCCCTTGTGGTACACTTAGGCTATCTACGGTCAATACTTGAGGCTCTGAATATTAGTTTCCCAGAGGAGGAAAAACATAATCAGTGAGCCTAATCCAAGTGTGCTTTTCTATTTGGCTGTATTTACCACCTCTAGCATATTCGCTTGTCCTGAAGTGCAGATGGGTCATAAATAGCTCTTAATCAATACTTTTCCTCTGGAAATTCATCCAAGGGCTAATTTCTTGTTACAAGAAATTCAGTCTCGGGAATTTAATCAGAAATCAAAGCGGAGGACAAGCTGACTGTCTCCAAAGGATGCTTTACATGGATCACCTCCTGAATGAACCACTTATGACTGAAAGTTCTCCTATTATTAACAGAGAAGTATAGCTGCACTGTGTGGATGCCCGATACCCCTTGCTGCAATTAAGGAGTTGCAGTATATACTCCCCACATCTCCATGGTCAGAGGCTTTTCCGTGGCTCCTATTTCCCATGTGAATTATTTCCTCCTCAAACCAAAGAACCTGAAATACTTTAAAATAGAACAGGAACAAGTTGAATGAGAAGTATTTAGTAACTTGTTATCTGGAGCTATCAACTAAAGCAAGTATTTGCACAAGAACTACAGCTATAGCTCACGTGAAAAGCAGTGCTAGGATTCCAGTAAAAAGACTTCGGCTGAGCTTTTCCTGTGAACAATAACCAAAAACGCAGCAGTCAAGAGAGGAAGGACAGAAAACAGGGAACCCAGAGAGCAGTCCAAGTGCAGAACAGGTAACCAACTGTTTCAGCCAGAGGCTCCGAGTCTGTGAACAGCACCACGGTGGGAATCACTTGACTTCCCCGGGATTTGTCCCAATCAGCTCGCAGAAACAAGGCTTACGTGGCTGATCCTGGATCTCCCACTTGGTTCATCCTTACTTTCACACGGCGGCAGTAATCTCTCACAAATACCGACTGGAGTTTATAATCTAAGAACTCCAATTAACACGGACCAGAAGCGTTGCCATTCCTCTGAACCTCACGGCCAGAAAAAAATCCCCGGCTATTTAACGTGGTCTCACCTGCTCGCTGCTCCCGTGGCCGGCATCCCCCAGCACCCGGCACGCACCCTGCATTGCAGCCAAGGCCTCAAACAGCTGGGGCAGGGGGACCCGATGCTTTTGTCACCAACATCCCAGACCGGTTTAGAGTACAACATTTAATAGCTGCGTTAGCTGCGAGTGCTCCATTTGCACTGTCTGTGTGTCAGGAGTTCAAGCAGTGGTAGAGGGTTTTTAAGAGATGGGAAAATTTTTCAACACTACCTATGCGATTTAAAAGGCTAAATCACTTAGATAGAACAAAAACCTACTCCCGGCTTTTTGTTGTTATTTTATTAGATGTAACTACAAACCATTACCCTAAAATTTATGCACAAATATCACTTGTCAACAGCACTCGGAGAAGAAAAAAGGTTCAATTTTTACCCGTCAGACTGCGAGAGAATTTCCCCTCGTGCTGTGGCACGTATGCAAAGCTTCTCGGCAGCTTGTTCCACGACAATGGATTTGCAAAGCAAGAACTGAGGGGATTATTTGATTCAGCATCTACTCAAGTGGCCAATTCCTTCAGGAATCAATACTAATCAACAAGCTAAAGCTTCGTAAGAAAAAGTCAGACCGCGTTGGAATCCTTCCTGCTGCATCAAGCCAGGCTCCGAGGCCTTGCAGTCCACCACAGACACCTCAGAAGCTGCAGTTTTGCAAAATCAATTTTACCTGGGATTCAAAACGGATTCTATGCCTCTTTCCAAACGGCAAAATACAAAGCTCACACTTTCAATGGAATTCTGAGAAGAAAAATACACACATACAAACAACTCGGGGCTAACATCATCTACTTGCTAAACTTCAGCTGTGCAGAAAAGACCTTAACATGAGCACAGGGGACAGGGATTACACTAAGAGCAATGCTTTTAAGAGCAAAACACAGGCACATCCTCACACATACAACTTTTGCATTAATGACATCAGGAATTTTACCTTTTCCTAGTCTTCTTATTTTTCAGGGTGACTTCAGGCATTCTTAAGAGATATGAATTACACAGCTATGACACAAAACTTGAGGAAAGCAGAGTATCAAAACTTTTATAAGAGCTTAGGAAAAAAAAATTGGGGTCCTTCAAAAAAAAAAAAAACAACAAACCAAACAAACCAAAACAGAACAACAACCAACCCACAAAATCAAACAAACCAAGACAAAAGAGATTTAGGTTAGGTATTTACCTGCCCCTTTTGTTCAGCTATAGCCCATGTCTCATTGATGCACTCATATCTCCTTTGGTATCATATTGAAACAGAAACCTTCAGATGATCAAGCAGACCAAAGGGCCTTTGGCATCTGTTAAGACCCAGCATCCGAGTTGTGTTTTAACAATCCTGAGTCGTCGCTCATCTATCTTTAAGCAGCAGAAAGTACACAAGTCTGTTTTGCACTCCATTATACGGTCACTCCAAATCCCGCTGCAAGTCATTAAGTAATTCTTGGCATAGCTGTATGAGAATGACCAAACCCACAAAGAGAATAAATTGGCAGGCAAGCCATGTTGACTAGGTGGAGGGGGAGAGCTGGGAACACAGTGTTTCCAGGAGTGCCGCACACTGTGATGATAGGGCAGAAACAGGGCGATGCAATGATCCGGTAGAACAGAAAGGCTTGTCTGTGTTTATCAGAGGACAGCTCGTTTGGATAACAGGAAGCATAATGACTTCAAGCTGTACGAGTAGCCAGATTCAGAAGGAAGAGTACTAGGGTTTGGGATTCCCAGAAAAGAACTAAAGGAAGCGGGTGATCTGTAGCTGCGGACTGTTTTGCAGCAGCAAGTCTGGCAATGAGGAACTGCTGGGCAAAGCTGAAACAAAAATATCAACTTCCACGGAAATTCACCTTCAGAGCTGGCAAAGTTTGACGTACTGACAAACCCAGGATTTTTGTATTTTGAATAAAGCTTAAGAACAATTCAGACATGCATTTAAGTTACCGTGAAAAATGTCTCAGCAGACGTTAAATCCTCTACGCTGTGCCCCTGCTAATCTGTTAGCACGCCCGATGCGCAGCTCTGTGCCCTGCTCTTCACCCACCACAACATACAGAAATCATTCCTACCAGACAGGTCATTTCTTCCCCAACCCTTTTATGTCTGCAGACAAGTGAATACAACTGTGTAGACGTTTTAGACATATACATGCTTTTAAAAGTTGAATATATAGCTACGCTTTGTACCTATTTACATGCATTTTTCCATAGACCTTCACAGCTGTTTATGCAGAATAAAAGCTCAATACCTTAGAAATGACCGAGTTACAGTTTTTGCACTAGGCAATGGTGATTAAAACCTGAATATTTCATAGTGGTGAATCACACTGCCAAGTCTCTAGGGACCAGAGCAATTTGAATTGGCATAAATGAATGTTTCGCAATCTTCTGCTGCTTCTGTAATCAGTTATGTTCCAGCTCTGCCAATCATTTCTCAGAAGGCAGACCCACTCTCCAGCTTTTTAGCTATATTCACCACTCAAAAGTGCTTGGAAGGCTGTGCTTGCTTCCACATGTGCAACTGCTGCTGTCTCACCACAGCAGCGCATCTGCACTTTGGACCTTCTGCCAAAACCATCCATGCACTCTCTCAGCGCTTTCCTGACCCAGGTCTGCACGGAGCCAAGGGAGGAAGAAGCCTTGATTGACAGAGCCCATTCTCCCGTCAGCTTTTATCTTTCCAAATCACCAAATAAAATAATTTCTAGATCAGCAAAGACGGAAAAAGAATGCCAACAAAGCAGTTTCAGTCCCTGTACCCACACTTAAACTGGCTGCCCTCGAGACCCAGACTGCGAGGCTTTTCATGCCAGCAGCTCTGCCGAGCAAGTCTCTGGGAGCCTTCTGATCTCAAATGTTAACACATTCCCCTGCTGATACAAGTTTAACCTCAAGAGGAGAGAGGAAACAAGCTGCTATGTGCAGATTAGAGCTGATGAGCAGTAGGTAATGACTGGAGCTGCGTCAAATTGCGGTTACAACTTTTTCCCCCCTTTTTTTTTTTCTTTTTAAGGTACGTTTGGGTTCACACTCTGAAGTTTTCTTCTGAGCTTACTGTACAAATATCTGAACCTCCACCAAAGCACTGCCAAAAAAGCACTTGTAGGGACTTGCCTGAATGGCACAAGAATCTCCTGGCAAACATGGGCATAGTTTTGCTGGTGGGGGTTCAAACAAGTACACTTGCAGATAACTACAAGGAATAGGAAGCTGGACAACTTTTTCTTCCAAAAACTGACATGCCATCGCCAACGAACTGTATGGTGATGTACTAATTCTACAGTTAATGAAGGCGTAAAAAAATTTTGTTTCTACATGAACTAACAGAGCCAAGGCAAATTTTGCCGATACCGAGGTTTGACTTTTTTTATTCCCCAAAGGTCCTCAGCCTCTAGTGCTATCAGAATGTTTTTACTTCTACCTCAAATGACCTAATTTAGAAGAGTGTTAAAATTGCTGACAAGACATACTACTTGCAGGTAGCATCCTCACTCCTGTTACCATCAGTAGATTTATATTATCAGATTGCTGGAGTTTTTTGTGTGCGTTTTAGCTTTGTGTTTGGCCATTTCTTAAGGACCCCTAGCACGAAATCCAAGCTTCAAAAGCTCTAGGCCAGTGATCTCAAACAGTGATGAAAAGCACAGAAGTGTACTGACGTCACAAGATGTAACAGGTATCACTGCATTATGAATACAGAGATTGTGAGCGTATGCACAGCCCAGTGCACTGGCTCAAGCAGTTGCAACTAAAATAAAAGAAATCATCAAAATCAGTCTTTTTACTCATTCAAACATCATTAACGTCAGTCTGTAAAATCACTGTATCGAGTTATCAGCAATGTTACAAACCAAGTTTTGTTCACGTACACAGAAACAACTGAAAGGGGAACTTGCAACAAAAATTTCTAGAGGTAATAATTTAGTAATAGAAAGTCAACAGTGTTTTGCCTTGATGCTAGCTCCCAGCACCTCAAATGCTGCCCATTAATCCATCAGCACTGAGGCCTCCAGAAGCTACCTCAACTCCTTGTGACTCTGGCTGTGCAGCGAGTAAGCATTAGCACCTCTCTGAAGGATCCATACTGCAAAACTGTTTCCAATCCCCTAGAAGCGGTGGTCTTGCCCAGCCCTTTTTATTGTTAATATTATTTTAAAGTCAGATACAGAATGGACGATTTCCTTGATCAAATTTTCGGAAGCTGAAAATTCAGCAAGACCGTGGAAGAAAGTCCAAAATGCCTAAATAAATCAAAACCACACAGAGTTCTGTTGTCTGTTTCCTGATGGCTTCTAACTATCCAACAAATCAATTAAACCCTGTCCAATGCAAGTCTTGTTTACAGCGATGCTGCAGGAAAGAGGAAAAAACAAACAGCAACCACCAAAACCCACTAAGAGTCATTATCCCAAATGTATTAAAATCAGTAGTCCACCCACAAACACCACTAGAAATTGTCTTGGGTATCTCCAGAGGACTTCAGTTTTGTTATCATAGGTAATCATAGTAATCAAGAGCTCCTAACCAGGTTCTGAAAACATGAGGCTGGTTAAAATAGAGAAGTTTACGGAATTGTGCTCTTTCCTACAAATCCTAGGTTCCTCTTTTCCATTTCATGCTCAAAATGCAAGTCGATTTTCTAGTCATAATTTAAGAAATCAGTAAATCAGCTGTTTATTCTGAGATGTTTCTGACCTAAAAAGCTCACATATGCTGAAGAAAAAACAAATCCTCAACTCAAGCGGCATCTTATTGCAAGAACGCTGAAGCCAAAGCATACCTTCTATATGGAAGCTATAACTCATAGCCCTACAACCAGAAAGGTGAGCAAAGTAGGCTTTGCTCACCAGACAGAAGATAACTGGACTAACAAGCCTGAAAAAACTAATTTTGGTATCTGTAATTTTGAAAATATGAGCCTAATAATAAGTAAGTCCTTGGAACCGTTATCCTGCTTTCCCAGTTCTAATATCTCCTCACTGTTAGTCTAAAGCATTCTGCTTTTAAATGTTGAAGGCTGAGGAAAAAACTTCCATTAAAAATGCAGTTGAACAGCTGACGATTCAAACAACCTTTATTTTCCTTGCAAGAAAACTCTGTTGACGTCGAAAGCACAGGCACTTCAATTAACGCATCAGATCACAAGCAAAACTCCTGCGGTAACGGAGTAAATCACATTGCTGGCATTGACTTCACTGGAACCCAAACTGCAATGCTGGCTGCATCAGATCGATAGTGTTCAGAGCCTCGACGGTTTGTGCTTTCTGTACCATTCTTTTAAAACATGAGGAAGATGCCCTGATATTTGTGACTTCAAGAGAAAACACAAACTGTTAATTCTAACACACAGTGAAAATGTTCATCTCATGGTCAAATCAGAAAATACTTTCTGAAAAGCCTCATCATGACTACATGTGCACTACCACTGATGAAAGCAGGTCACAGCATAATTTCACGCTAGCCTTAAGCCACAGTATTCCACAACCTATCAAGTGACTGCATCTTTCTTGAAGAGATCCCAACGAAAGCGAGGCACAGAAGAGAAGCAGAGACCTAACCACCATGACTTGCAACAGCCACCCCACAAGTCAGTAGCAGAACCAAGCACACACCTTATTGTTCTGCCTACACTGCTGCCCTTCACACTGCACTTACCTGTGCAGTGTTAATGGCATAATGCCTATTAATGGCTCTGTCAGAAGTCAGCCTACATTTTATACTGTCCCAGATAGACAGTAATAAGCTCCTGGATGTAAATAGTGCATCCTGATGCACATAACCCATGATTTGGGTAACCTCTACTGCTTTTCAGATTTCCTGAAAGCAGATTCTCAGGTAATCATAACTGAATGAGGGGTAGGGAGAAGGGTACAAAACTTGCAGCACATCTTGCAGAAGCAAGAAGGATGCTCCAGTGTAAAACTCCTTTTGTATTACCCGTGTGCTCCCCACCCACTGTCTAACATGGGACATTCATCCCTAGCCTATGTTCAAGAAACCACTGGAATATATTAAAGAATATACTTTTCAAAAAGCTTTTTAAGCCCTCCCAGAAACTTCTACACGTGTTACGTTACAGCACTTCGGCACCAGTAAACAGGCTGTGGGTGCCAAAGAAAAGCTAGCTTATTTAAACAGGACTACATGTGATTTCAGATGATTCTGGATAAAGAATCCAGAAAGATGTTCTGCCACAACGGTGTTCCCTGAAATTAAGGGATAGCTGCAGAACTAAGCATTCACTGGAATGTTTAGCTGGGTGGAACAACAGCTAAAGAATTATATATACAAAAATTCTTTAAAAAACCACACACACAAAAAACAAACAGAAAAAAAACCCCAAGCAAACTAATAAAACCAACCCCCACACTGTCAATCTTTTTTACTACAAGTAGAATTTTGAAGTAGATCAACAGACTCCAATACTTGACTTCCTGCCAGAGAGCTTTTGCAGTATGTTTCTCTCCTAAAAAGTTATCTCTGAAGGTTAAAACAAGCTTGACAATAATAGTCAGATGGCATTTATCTGCACAACAAACTGTTACAAACCATCAATATTTATTAGATACAAATCTCAAGCCCTCTTGCACGTTATAACAAGTTAGATGAATTAATCTTTCTCAAGACACTCATCAACATATTTTCTAACTTTAACATCATTAAAACAGCATTCACCAAGTACCCCTTGTCATAGTCAGCAGCTGTTTGCACTTAGCTTTCTGCACCTTAATCTTATAGTTGGCTAAGCTAACAAAATTTATATGCTAGCTTCCTTTCTCTCCTCACACTTAAGCTGTAAGGCAAACTGTGTCAAGTTAAAAAATGTAAATAATCATTTATTAGTACCGTGCAGAACTTGCGTAGATCAGAGGAAAACAAAACATGTGCAGTGTAACACACTTTGGAGGGGTTTTTAAAAAAAAAAGCAACAAATTTGGACAGGGATTTCAATTACAACGTAAACCCCTGGATCTCTCAAAAAAATCAGCTGCACAAATATTTGAGAAAAACTACAGCAAGTGGTACCTTTTGAAAGAAAGAATAGATTTTTTTTATGCTCTTTAAAACTTCCAATACTGAGCTGCTCAGCCAGCTGATATTTTCACCAGCAATTAAGTCACTACATGAAGAATGTAGAGCTGCAGACCAAGGTCCCCAGCTTCCCTTAAGACCACAATAAGACGGCATGGTATACTTGGAGATTTCTGCTCTGCTCCTAAAATTCTTCCGCCACCAAAGATATTCCTATACCAACCTCCTGTCAGGAGGTACAGAGGCAGCAATAAAAGCAAGCCAGCAGAACACCTGAGGGATTTCAGAGTTTCATTCAGCAGCTGATGATATTTAAGCATATGGTCAATGTAAGCTCTTCCCTGAATAAGGACAAAATTAACATGTGCTTGACTGAACATGAGCTCAAATAGAATTAAAATTTGACTCAAAACTGTCTGGATTAATAGTCACACAAAACAGACTTGAATACACTCCAGCTCTTTCTACATACTTAGTTTTTAGCGTAAGCAAAACACTCTGTCCTGTCTTTTTACAGGTAACCATTAACATTCACCAATTACCCCTACTGATTTAATGTAAAAACGTTTCTGAAGAGAAGCACACATACCCCCAAATGATCCGATATTCAGGATTTATCTCCAAGCCAGTGGCTCAAAGGCAACAATACTTACTTCATTCTTCCCACGCAACACAAAGGCTGCAATCTGTGAGAAGTTTCTTCCACAGGAAACAAATCCAATCAACCAAGTAAGTTATTCTAAGCAGTTTTAAGAGAAGCTAGGTAAGTTTTACTGGTTTAATAATGACAGGAAACCTTATTAAAACATAAATCCTAAACTTTTGCCCAATACATCTTCTGCTGCCTGTAACTGAAATACCCTTAATGCACTCCTCAAAGCCTTCTGGAAACACAGTATAGACATAAACACACATACATTCGTTTTTAAAACATAACGTATGAAAGCACGCAGGGGCTGGAGGGCAACAGCATCCTTGTGCAGCACAGTAAGCTCAGTGGAACAATTCAGACACCGAAGTATTACCTTCTGCTCATCAAGAATGATCACTTAGCAGTGTTTCTCATTCCTGAAACACCTAGTGAAAACTAAAGTTCCAAGAACAATGATTAAATTATGTATTTTCAGAAGAGAAACAAGACAAAGGCAACTTCATCTCCTTACAGACCTTCTCCTTCTTGGAGAAATCTGAAGTTTTAAAAACTCCATCACTTTGCTTGTTACTACTTGGTATTTCCATCTCAAACAGATATGAAAATCAGTTGTAATTCCAGGCTAATTCAGTCTCTAATTAGTTCGGAATCTTAATGGCCCTGATCCTCTATGTTAAAACTAATTTTTATCATGTCTGATACTTCACGGATGTGTCATGTTCTTGCTAATCTGGCAAAATTTCATTATGAGTAAAGTAGTATGGAGGCAAGAAACTGAAGTATCAGATCATCTTGTGACAATGCACCAGAGAGCAAATGGATGGAAATAAAGCAGCCGAGTTTATTCAAGGGATAGAAGCCTTCCTTCCCAAAAGAGAATTTGGAAAGATAACCTCCAGTCCTTTCAGAATGCTGCATTTAGGTGGGCCTTTAATCTCAGAAAGGGAGAGAAGTATGTATCAATACAAAACTCTTCCCTCTAACAGCTTTTCTTAGATGCTGCATTTGAGAACTACACAAAGTAAAACAGAACAGAGATTAATGCCTGGTTCTGAATCAATTGTACTTTATAGAATAGCACAGGTAGATTAAAAGAGCATGAATTAACTGTTCTATTGGAGCAAATCTGGTGTTCTTGACACGATGGGTCTGTTATGGCTATCTCACTGGTAGACAATGCACCCAACCCACTGAGATGCAAAATTTCATATTTATGTTATATACTCTCATCATCTGTCATCAGCAACTATATGAAAATCAGCTTCAAATTTACCCTAGACTAAGCCAATTGACTTGGATACATTTTAAGATGTAAGGATGTTCTCAACTGATTGGTATCATCTCAGTGTAGTAGGGGGTCAGTGCAGCGGCAAACCACTTTGCCCTGAAGAAAAGTCTCTTTCCAGGATGACCGAGGGAAGAGAGCTGAACAGTCACACGTTCATCAGCCCCATTACAAAACCACCACAAGGCTTGGCACCACGTGCAATATTTCCAAGAAGGATGCCAGATGTGTATTAATATGGATAGAAGTAAGTGGATGAAGGAACACGGGCCAAGGCAGTAGATATACATGCTCTGCATCAGCCCTCGTTAGACCTACCTCAAAGGAATGATGTTCATCCCCATCCTTCACATCACACACTGAGAAACTGAAACCTGGATATAACCATTACAACAGAGGGTTGAAAACTGGGCTCGTGTTTGCTGCGCTGCCCTGGCGTGCCTTGAACCTCATGAAAATACCCACTTCAGGTACTGTACAGGCCAGAGATTTGATGGACACGTTTTATCTCCACTGAAATCATCACGCCACGCTGAAGCACAACTTCCCATAGTCTGGGTCTCCAGCTCTGTGACAGGCTGCATCCAACGCATACAACTGCATATCTTCTAACCAAAGCATTCATTTTAAAAGAATGGTTCCACAAGCTCCAATGAAAGGAAAGCAAGAGGACAAGTACATACATTCAGTCTAAGCTGAACTTGCTATTATGAAGTGGATTCCATGCTTTCTTTCATAGAACACTCAGCCAACTCTATAGTTTTATACGGTGCTGGAGGAATGTATTTCCTGCTATCAAAAACATATCACTTCTAGAGCACATGAACGACAGTTTGTGTTGAGTTTCTACAATAAACTAAGAGGGCTGTCAAGTTTGATGGCATATTAGTTTGTCACTTGTAACAGGCAAAGCTGTGTGAGCAGATCAGACAATGCTCCATAATTTAATAATTTTATCAGCTATTCTACTTGACATTACCAGTTATTCCTCATGATTTCATCTGCCTATGAGACTATGCGCCAGATGCAGAGCCTTTTTACTAAAGTTAATATTGTCTACCTGTTCACAAACACCACTGTTTGACTCATAAAAGGCAAGCTTGGGTTCTGACACCAAAAAAACCCAACCCTGGAAACAAGCATGTACAAGTTCAGAACCACTCTTACAAAGAGCTAATACGGAAAGAGCTCTCTTTAGGCAATTCTACTCACATCCAAATATGTAATGTATACTTACAGACCTGTAACCAAAATCACAGAAGCAAAGCCTTAAATGCTGACCCTCTGCAAGGGAGGAAGTGTAGAGAGAAACTGAAAGGTTAAAGAAAATTAAAATCATACCATACCAGAGTCTCTGACAACATCATTTTAAGAAATATGCAGACGCTATCAGAAGTACTGAATACATATACACACCCCCCTATATATGTGTCCACTTGCCCTGAATTATGGAAATAGCTATCAATGAGTAAAACAAGGGGAGGCATCTACATTTAAACCAGCAGCGGTGTCTGAAAGCCAAGTAGCAAATCAGCCACGTGCATGTAATTGCAAGAAAAGTTTGGGTTTCTGTTGTAGCTTCCTTTTCAAACACAGCTTCCAGTTCTAGGGCTCCAAGGAAAGCGGGAACAGATAGGTTTAGGACCCCAGGAGGAGTTAAAGACACACTGAGTAAACTAGTTACAACTGGAATTAAAATTTCCCCAGGAAATACTGTTTCCATCATCCTGTACTCTGCATATTACTCATTTCAAACTGCAGAAGGGATAAAAATCAGAATCTTTTCCTCTGATTTTTGTGCACCTGGCCTATAATTTTAGTACCCAAATATCACTGCTATCATAAAATAGAGGGGAAAAAAAACCCAAACCAAATGTTATGGATAGAGCAGGGGATTGGGGGGCACTTTTTTTACTTTTTTTTTGTGTCCATGGACCACAATCCATCATTTTATGCTGTTGTGGGATGCTCAGCACAATCTGCAAATTCCCGAGATAGATTAATTACAAGATCATTCAAGGCATTCAACGCACAGCTTACAGATGCAGCAGCTCCCATCAGTGCTAAGAACCAAATGCTCTGTTTACCTGCCCCAAACTACCTGACCAGTCTGAAGTATTCCCAACCTGCAGGAACACCACTCGGCTACACTGGGCATCGGTTAATCAGCAGACACATTACCTTAACATATCTGTTCAGAACAAAAACCTGCTTTTGTACAGATGGGAGCAATCCCAAGGAGGCAAAAGGGATCAAAGCCTTTTGCTAGTTGACCACAGCTCAAAGAGCCATCGCAGCTAAAATGGCAGCAGATCCAGGAACATGGGTAAGGCATTAGCCAGCTTCAAACTACTGAAAAAGAGCTGAGTTACACTGGAAGGAAAAAAAAAAAAAGAAAAGTCCTCTTTAAGTCTGATATCTGCCCAGAGAGATTCAGCCTATCAATTTTTTAAAGGGCATTTCTTTTAACTAAACTCCTGTAATATATTTTATGCAGGATTACATTACTAATCATTTCCATGGGATTTCAGGCACGAGAACTACCAATTACATCCTCCCTGGCAGAATGCATGGAGGTAGGACAAGGGAGAAATCATTATGCTTTCGAGGGTTGTGCATAAAGCATCTGCACACCCAATTTTTTTTTCACGTCACAAAACCCAACAAGAAAAACTTTTCCCTCCCAAAGTTTGCTGAGAGTAGAAATGATAACTGTGTGCAAGAGGACATTCCCTCCTCAGCAACAGGGCAGCTCCAAGTGCACACACTTGTAACTCCTTGTAAGCAGCACAGGACAACTGGGACCCCATTCTGGCCAACTTGGGCCCAGAGCTACCCGAAGCTATCGCTGGTGCGGTGCAAAGTCACAAACTTATCCCTGTAATGGGCAAGGGCTTGCTCTGTGTTTCTGGACACCTCATTTCATTCTAAGAGTGTGGAGAGTGAAAAACTCACACCCCAACTTAGTGAACGTGGCAATCAGTGTAGCCCACCACAAAAACTTGTGTTCCTCACAACGCAGAAGTGGATGGTGTTCAAATTCAAATGTCCTTATCGGTATTTACTCTGAGCAAACTCCTTGGTTTATTTTTCCTTTATGTTGCAGATATTTGTGCCACTTTCCAGCTGTTTATGCAATTCTAACCTAAATCAACATCGAGAGGGATTTGCAACATACCCATTTGATTAAGTAACTGCTCTCTGTCTAGAAGTCTTTCAAATGGGTTAATCTAAAGATATGGAGAAACCCTGATTTACTATGTACTTTAAAATACAAACATGAAAAAAAACAAAGACAGAAGGACTGGAAAAACTGCTCGACTGGTTCTCCTGATGCCTCCCCAGTACAGGCTGTTAATTAGGATACTAAACAACTGCCTTGCTGTTGTATTCATGCAAGTTCCCTGATGACTAGTTCTGCTTCCAGTTTCCATCAGAAATACTAGCATGGCTAACAAACCCCAAACTGTGTAACAGCCAATCACTCCATTACACTTCTGATGTAATGCCGGTGTATACAGAACAACGTCTTTAAAAGTGAAGGTGGCTCTTCTTTTAACCTCCATCTCTTTCACTAAACATTAAAAACCTGCTGTTATCATTTCAGCCACCACCAAAAACTGCAAGGAAGACCACATATGTAGTGAGCGTAAGAGACAGAAGTGACAGAAATTGATAAAAACTTCATCACATGGCTGACACCCCATATATCAAAGCCTTAAATCTCATTCTCTGCTTGCCTCCAATTTCCATCAAAGCCTGCTAGCTGCACATTTATTGAGAAGTTTGTGATCTGACAGCCACTGTATTACCAACATTAATGATGCATCAGTCTCTAGAATTACTGGGGAAACAGTCCAATTGATTTTATTATTACACAGAGTTCCTCACGTTTCATTTCAGGCAGCTTCCTATCACAAATTTTAGCAATAACTAAAAATGCTACACAGCTGATGCACAAAATAGGGCAAAATATGGTTACCACAGCGTCATGCCACTCTATTCTCCCTCCAGGAGAGGTCCAAATCACTCAGACGCCACTGTGTAACCTCTGAGTTATTGGTCCAAAACTAGAAGGGCTTCCACATTATGGGGAGATAAGCAGCGCACCACTAATATTCACTAATTTGGCCAAGAAAACTAGAAACAGACCCATGGTGTCTTCAGCTCTCCCATAACATGAGGTTTTCCCAAAGCCTTGTAAATCTCTGCTATTGACGTTAGATAAAAGTCACCAAAGGGAAATAGGTGGGTGGAGAAGGGGGAAGCTAACTTTAAAATATATTGCCATATAGACTGAAATTGTTTCCACAGGTACCATAAAGGGTACACATTTTCTTTGCAGCTAATAGCCCACTATAGTGTGTCTTTGCCATCCCAGAAGGCTTTCCTCACTTAACTATCATAGCTACTAAAAAGATGCATTATCAAGCTCGTAGGGGATTTTTTGAACCAAGTATTTTAAATACATATGTAAGTTGAAATTTCCCATATTGGTTGAGAAAGGATCTCCATGAAATATGTGGCATCTGTTTCCAGAAGTCCCCAAAATTACTCGTTTTTTTTTCTTTCAGCAAGCGTGACAATGATAGGCTCTCTATCAATTTTTAGGTTTGATAGAGAACAAATAAAAGCTGTCATAGTTTTAAGAAACGTCATTTTAAGGCTCCATATTTTAGGCTCCTGAAAAGGCAACAGAGAAATAGTTTTCCCCCTCTGTTTTTAATCTCCTCAACTTTTCCACAGGTCACAAAGTATTTTCAAGCACTTGTATTAACAGTGGTTTACTCATTTATTTTGATAGACAAGGTCTGCAACATAGTGACAAGAGGAATGTATCAGGTGGAAAAACCAAGAGCTGTTGCAGAAGTAAAAAAATCCTTTTCCATTTACCTTTTCTCTTTTTTTTTTTTTTAACTTGACAAGAATAATTTACTGATTTTGAGTATTGTAAGAAATGAACTTGAATTATTAGAGGAGATGTTCAAACCAATCAATATAAATGCTTTAAAGAAGATACTGTATCTGCTTCTATAGAAACTCCTCCCTAACTCCATAGCAAGAACTCTTCATTGAAAGTACAACAGGGAAAAAAAAAAAAAGAAAGCTAATCACTAGCGAACGCACACAGAGTAGCAAGCTGCTTCCAGATGTGCAATGCAGTCCAGACCTTAAACAAATAAGCAGTAAGAAATGCTTTTTTGTTTACTTGCAGTCCACTATTTTTAGGAGCATGCATCATACTCACCTTTAAGGAACTTATATGAAGCTGCCTTAGCCCGCATCCTACTCCCAGGCTCTGCTCCCCAAGCAAAGAGCAAACATATCTGGACAGAAGAATTACCTGTATTAATTACTGTACCATCTAAAATGGATCCCTGTCTTAACTGTGCTCTGATTCATGAGTTTAGAGGTCGAGCCCTGCACCAGACTGCCCACCTGACACATGCCGGAGGGACAGTTCAGCTGCTATTAATTCCTTATAGATCACAGCCTGCAAACGTGAAGGGCAAACAGAATGGGTCCTGGTTCACTTCAGTACAGCAAACAGTTCGGCAGCTCGCGGACGGGAGCAGAAATGCAAGAGGAAGGGGCAGAGCAGATGGGCCCTTCTGAGCAGGAAATCGAACAGACAAGCCGAAAGCGAGAGCTTTAGTGCAGATTGGGTGGTTTTGTTGTTGTGGGGTTTTTTTGGTTTTAAACACTGTCTAGTTACCCTCTTTAAACACGTGTAAAACTTTCACTCATACTTATGTCTGGTATCAAATGTAACAGGTACTTGATTAGCACTCCCTTTCGGAGTATCCAAAACAACAAGCAAACCAGGCAGAGAAACACAATAGATTTGAGGAAGCAGAACTTGACAATTATCTTCCGGACAGCAACGAGCATAAACATAAATATCCACATACATTCTAAAGGACAGTCGTAACCAAACCTCTTTTACTTTACTGGCACAGCTTACATTTACAGTGCACACATTCAAAAACCCAAAACATCACGATCATTATTTTGCAATACATGTAACAGACTGAATACAGGCAACTCTCATAGGGAATTCATTAACTTGGGAACAAACTGTTCCTATAATTAGTTACCAGAAAATATTCAACGTGCATTTACAGGTTTATTCTTGAATCACTAGGTACAACTCTAGGCACTAAGGCTGAATATCTAAGGGACAGGGGGGCGGGGGGGAGGTGGGGAATGGGAGGGAGGAAGACAAAAAAAACCCCAAAGTATTTGTACTACCATCAGTTACTCCATTATTCCCTAGATCAAGAACCAGGTGACACACTATTTACGTGCACATACAGCCGGTCTCGTTTGTTAGAAAGCTGTTTTCCAACATGCAAATTGACTACTTCTGTAGGTCAAACACTAGCAGGAGCAAGCTGATAAAAATCACTTTAAACTGAGACTTTTATCTCTCTTATACAGCTGGTGTAGATGCAGGCAGTCATATCACCATTAATGTTTCAGATTATTAAAAAGCCTGCTTAAGTGGAAAGTACTTAATATTCATGAAGTCTCTTCAGCATCTGATTAGGTTCTTCCCCTTCCTCTGCCTCACGCTTCATTTATTACATTTTTACCTAGGCCAAAAATGCAGCCATAAAACTACCTTTATTCTGCATTTAGCAGACTAAACATTGTTAAATATAAAGGGAATTCCATCCTCTTCGAAGCTGGAGAGGAATGTTTATTCATCAGAGAAACAAACCCAGCTTTCAACTTAAACCAACAAATGCTTTTAACATACACTGTCTTATGGTAAAAGCAAGTTACGCTAACGTAATCTGGTCCGATAAGCTATTATTACATATTATTATATTAATAATTAGGCTCCTGGGAATGGGCAGGAAGTACATACTAATGGAAGATGGGCCCTGGGAGACTGCACTGGCCAACGGCAGCCCTAGACCCTGCGTCCTCGAAGCCAGGGTTCACGACTACTGCGCGCAGATTACATGATGCCAAATAAATCATACCTTACGCCAAATAAATCCCCAGGGGAGAATGACGACAGGAAAACCTATGCCTAACAATGAAGGCCATGATTTGACCAGCATGTAACAGCATGGCAAATTTTATTATCCTAGTTCATGCAGCTTTCTGAGAGCTTAGTAAGTGCATAAATGCCCTTAAAGTATCAAGTTTGTTTCCTAAAAAAAAGCCTCGAACCATCAAAGCTGCTCCTTAAACCGTGCTGGCAGTAGGCCCCTGGATGAGAATGGACTCAACTGCAAAACCCACAAACCTGAGCTGCGTCCCTGGCCACGTTTCCCCCTGAAGGCCCTTCAGGCTTTCCCCCACCGCAGCTTAAAGGTTGCCTCACCCATCGGAGCCCCGAACACCCCACAAACTGTCCCAGCTCACCGCAACCGGCTGTGCTCAAGATCGAGGCCTCGGCCGGGACTGTGCCCACACCCTGCTGCCTTCAGGAGGGTGCGCGCAGCCCAGGCCTCAGGAGAGCACAGCAGCTCTCTTGCTCAGTTCAGATGATCACAGGCCTCATTTTGCCCACCACATACAGCATCCGATCCCACTTCCAAGCGGCTTTTTTAATTACCTCCCCTGCTCTCCCTCTGGAGGTGCCGCAGGGAGCCTCAAGCCCTCGCCACATGCCTCAGAGCAGGATGGGGTGCCCTGGGGCACCAGCAGCCATGCCACAGTCCCTGTCATCCCCAAGAGACGGCTCACTGTCATCATCCCTCCCTAGAAAAATAAGGGAACTTGAAGCTCTTTTTTAAAAAAGTGGTCTCAATTTTAAGAGTTAACAACAACAACAAAAAGCAGCAATGAAGTAGCTTTGAGTTCATCTCCTCAGTGGTAATGAGTAAGGCCTAAGCATGGTGCAAGTTAACCACAATCCTGGGACTCTATCCAAGTCCCCCATGACAATAGGAAAACATTAGAACTGTAACATTCAAAATATTATTTAACTTTTAAAGTCTTAGCAAAGTTCAAAGTCTCCTTTGTGGAACAGTGCTTTTGAAAATGTCGGTTGCCTTCCAGAGACCATTTCCTCCTAATCAGGCTCAGCATTATTTAAATAGCAAGGAATACCAGCAAGAGGAGGAATCGCTTGGCTGAGCCACAGAGGGGGAAAGTCCTTAAAATGACTGCAGGATTCTTAAATGCTGGTAAAAGGCCTAATCCTATATAATGATTTACAAAATGACAAGGAAAATAGATTTAGTGTGACAGCTTGAAAGGAGACCAACATAAATAAATTTACTGCTCACGTGGTCACAGCCTCCCCCCCCCCGCCCCCTTGGTGACCAGCAGCACCAACAACAGAAGCCCTCCACCAACCTGCCTGATGATTTTTTCCACCTACCCAGGCCTCTCCCACAGCCAACACGAAGGAAAAAATGACCAAGCAACTTAAAAAGCAAATTACTTGCTCCAAAGTCAGGAATTCTTTCCATGCCACTAATTTATTGATTACCAGTGCAGCAATTCACACGTAACACCTCTTTGTATGGTAATCCTCGAACATATCAAACCGGACAACTCGTTATCTCGCTCCTCCCCCAAACAAGAAAAAAACAAAACAAAAAACAAAACACACCAAAAAACACAAAAACTTACATCCATGAGTTCTGAGCTTCAGTTTTATTCATTAAATTTCCAACTGCAGCACCGCAGCTGCAGTATGCAGAGGCAGACACGGTGCCAAGTATTTGCAGACCAAGCATGCTAAACATTTCTCTGGCCAGTAAGTGTGATGTGGGTCAGGAAGGCCTGGTACTACTTGTTTATGGCTTTTTTGATATACAGAAGATGCACAGCCATGTTTAACCATTTCTTTGCTGAATGGCAGCTGAGGCAGTGGCAGGTCTGCCAGCCCATGTCATCCCCCACCCCCATCAAGCCCCTCTTTGCTGTGCAGTGGTCTGTGGGTGCCGAGGGGCGATCTTTCCTCCGCTCAAGCAGAGCCATTCAGCTTCCAGCTGCGCAGCAAAAAGCACCCGAGCGTGCTGGTGAGGGACCAGCTGCTCTTCCCTGCCTCCACAGCGCCAGGCAGCTGCATCACCAATGCCACCTTGTGAGGACCCACTTGAAATCAGCCCACACCATGCCTTCCAGACCCAACACCCCCCACAGCTTCTGCATTGTGTGAGCTGAGGGGGGGGGGGGAACCCCCTCTGAAATGAAGGCACCCTCCTCAGATGCAAGGACCCTTTATACCTCTTCACTGCTGCCTAGTCACAGTCAGCGCCGAGCATTTTCTTCTGTAATGTAAAATTACTGAATAAACATGATGAATGCCCTCTCCCCACCAGAGCCATGCCAAAGACTGTAAGCAGGTCATTAACTGTCAAGGTCATCTTGTTTGTGAAAAAGAAAGGAAAACATTACCATTAAGCCTGTAATACGGTAAAACAGCAATGACAGCAACAAGGAAACCTAACCTTAATGTTTCCTTAAACCCTCACTTAAAAATGCATTTGAAGTCATCTGATTCCACCATATGACTTTGCAAATTACCATTCATTGAGAAGGTTTTGGGTAGGTTTAGTCCAATGTCACACTTGAACCACAAACGTACTCCAATGTTTTGTGCAAGATCTGTTGTTAAGCCTTGCCTCTAAGCAAAAAGAAATAAAATTCATCTGGTGTTTCAAAAGTTGTCAACAGCAGAACCACCGACCCCCTCCTGCCCATCAGCTTTTAGGGTGTACTACTGCATCTCTGAACGGCCATGGGAGTGAGACCCACCTGGGTGCAGCAGCAATACTTCTGCCTATCCCCCGCAGACTCCCCAGCCCCCCCCTTTCTTGCAGGAGCAGATAGTTTTTTCTCCATCTGAGTCTTAACTACTGTTTGTCCGCAGACTTGTAAAAAACACTAAGAAATGCCTAATGAGACACTGATGTGGCATCCAAATGTTCTCCCCCATCCTTATCCCCAGCGGGCTGTTGCCTGAGCAGCACATGCGTGGAGGCTGTAATTTGTTTGCCAGCTCTCCAAGGAAGGAAGGAAGGAAGGAAGGAAGGAAGGAAAGTGGGTGGGTGAGAGCTGGAGACAGAGCAACACCAGCTCATGGCTGGCTTGCACATGTTTTCAGTCAGTCACTACTCAGAAAATATATACATATACATGCGCACACAAAACACTCCGAAAGCCCAAATGAAGACAGCAGGTCACTAGGATAACATCACTTCCTTCACACCAGGAGCTAATAAAATACATAAAACCACGGCTCTCAAGACAAAGACTGGTATATGCTGAGCTCTTGAGACCCTACAAAAAAATGCATGCCTTCTGAATTCAAGGTAGCACAACACCCGTACTTCCAGGAAGCTACAAATTACTTAGCTTAGAGTAGTGCTGTGAAAGTAGCTCCTGCACAAAAACCGGGGAAGTCCAGGCAAGAGATGGAAGATTGCATAATTAACCCCATTTTATTACTGGGACACACAGGCACACAGCGCCTAAGCAATCTGTTCAAAGTTACTTGAGAAGTCTGGAGGGGAAGAATTAGCTGAATCAGACAACCGCAGCCCCTGAGTTCAGTGACCCAAAGCCAAGCCTCCTGCCCTCCAACTGAACACTTTTAACTCTTGCTGGAGAGAGCTGGACCATGTAGACAAAAGACTCCTGCGGGTCGGTCAGCAGCTGTTACCTTGCCGCCTGCTGTTGCTGCTGCCAGGAGCAGTTACCCATGCAGACGATTTAGCATTCTCTGCACAAGGCCTTGCAGTATTTTTGAAAGTACTTTAAATATTTTAAAAACCTGAAACAGGTTCCAGACAGCAAATATTTACACTTCTGCACTTTATATGCAAGGAGTTCAACTAAGTTTAAAAAAACATTTTTATGTCTAACCTTAACTATGTACATAAATATTTACAGGCTGGAGACTTTGATGTTCCTCCCTTGTGCTCAGTACATGGTGGCGGCTCTTGAGTGGCACAGGTCAGCGAAGCAAGCTCCTTTCTCCATTTCATGCGTTATCCCTATCCTGCATTGCCTGGCTTGCCAACAGAGGAGGAGCAACTTGGAAATTCAAAACCTAAAACCCCAAGCAGCTTTTAAGTGGTTAGCGTTCTGCAAAAAACATGGTCAAAGAACTAGACTGAAACTTGATTAACCGTATGTATTTTAAAATCTCACACAGATTAATTTGATGAGGGTACTAAATGGATGCAGCAAACCTATTTTTATTCTCTTCCTACAAAAACTTACATATGAGTTACTTACACAGGAGTTAGCAATGAGGCAGCTCACGTGCCTCACTAGTGATTTCCCTGGTGTGTACATGGATAAACCCGTGACCTCCACAGGCAGGGAGGTTTAAACAAGTTTCAGGATTCAAAACAAAACAAAAACCAGCCTAAAACTTTTTAGAAGTCTAAATTTTATTCATAATGATTAGAACTTCGAATGATACAAAAGAAATTTTGGAAGCATGATCAGCAGCATTCCTTTTCTGGATTCCCAGAGTAGGGCACCGCACTTCACTCTCAAGGCAGCAGGGTTTAGTCTGCTCCTCACCTTCCCTACCATCTCATAGGGTACAGAGGGAGAAATAAATAAAAAAACAAATCAAAACAAAATTGCTGTATGCAGCTCATGTTTCTACGGTGTTGAAACAAGACTCCATCAGTCTAAACATCGTACTTTCTGGCCTCTTCCTTTTACAGCATCAGTCATAAGAAACAGTTAAAAATAGTAAGTTAATGATGTTAAATATGAACACTAGTTTTAGAAGTTTGTTATGCATTTGATAGTACTTGTGCTTAGCTTCTTTAACTGTTTCCTCCCATAGACCAGCTCATCTAGCAGTTTCCTCTCTTTGCATAGAGCCTTTGATAGCTAGATTGGACAGAAAAAAATAAATAAATGCTTTAAAGTATATGCGTTCTAACTTTAAAACCACAAAGCCTGGCAGAATGATTCACCAACCGCCAAAATCCCCCAAGCAATTTTCTCTTTAAAAGAAAATTCAGCACGTATTTTGTTCTTCAATATAAATAATGTCTTCTGTAACTTTTTATTAATTTGTAATATACTGAAGCCTCACCATTAATTTCTGAAATCTGTACAGTTCTTGGAGCTACTGGAATACAACATCCCATCAAATTCTAGGCCATTTTTCCCTAATGACATTAATGGGTGCAAACAATCTCTTGCCTTGGGTAAGGCCAAAGAAGGAAAAAAATCAAATGTCTGTATACAAACCAATTTCAATAATATGCTACAAGAGTTTAATACATTAATGAAAAGGATTTTAAGCAATAAAGTTTCACTAAATTCAATCAGTGCTGCTCAACAGATATAGTTACAAAATATCACAATGAGTATTAATGGAAGAGGCTTATGCCTTAATATCCTCACACACAGATTGCACTATGGTGATTTGTTTGGAACATAATTAGAAGTACCAAATCACACAAAGGAAAAAGCAAAACCTCGGCAAAAATGAATCTGTGACCTTCATTTTCAGAAATGGTCTGTAAGCTCAAAAAACTTCAAAGAATTTGGAGATGTCTGGATGCTTCACTTCGTGTTATTTGCAAATACCAAATTTTCAGAAGTAGCACGCACTGCATTTAACGGAACAGGGACCTGTGTCAGGCCTTTTCAAGAATCAGTCGCTTTATAAAAAGAAGCATTTTTCAAGAACTCAGGTTTTATATAAAAACAAAATTTTGACAGAAAATGAACGCAAGACATGAGGATACTCGTTTCTGTTTTCGACCAGAAGTAATGTTACTTTTTGCTGAGATCTAAGAATAATTCTTATTATAAAAAACTTTTAAAAGTAATTTGAGCTATTAAAAGCTATTTTACAGTAAAGACTGGCAATACAGAACATCTGCATGCAAAGTTCCTAGATGTATTATGACTCGAACATGGCTTTCTTCATCGAAAACTTCATGGTGCACTGTACTCCAAACAGCAGTCTACTCAAAAACTTTTCACAACACAGGGACAAAGCCTAGATCCAGGCCAGCTGTACATATAAGTACCTGTTAACTTCTAGTATTATGTTTCAAGAGAATACTTCACTGAGATTGCTTAAAGTGTCCACAGTTAAATGGACATAAATACTGGACAGTTTAAGGATCCCACTTGCTTTTATTTGGAGAAAATTTATCCAAAAGCTGAAGGTTCCTGTTCTATTCATTTCTGTTTGATAGGTCCGTGGCATCTCATTTGTGTAAGGCATACAGACAGAGAGCATCCTTTAATAACCAACATGTACCAAATAATAAGAGAGAACATTTAATTCCATAGGACCATAAGGTAACCCACAGATATAACTCATCTGCACCCACAAGTCAGCCAGACTTATTCTACAACGCCCAGGGCTATCTAGCCACTTGCAGGCTCATCTGTTAACTCAAGCCCCTGCACTCAGACCAACAACAACAACGCTAAAACCAGAGCAAACAAACATGACAAGCCATGGTTCTTACGAAACATAAGGAAAAATCCTTCAGAATCACAACTGGCATTTAGACAACACAGTTTAATAATAAAGGTTATTTGTATTATCATAGTGCCCAGGAGCTCCAGCCACCAAACAGGGCTCCCAGCACACCAGGCACTGCACGGCATGCAAAAGGCACCATTTCTGCACAGCTTCTTCTGCAGCACTTCAGCCCCCAAACAAGGCTCTAAAGATGCAAAAATCGAGCAGGGAGCGGGAAAGGCACGGAGCCAGGGGCTGCTGCCAACTGGCCTTGGCGGAGGCCACGGCTCCCAGAGAGAAGCTGCCTGTGCTGGACCCCTGCCCCACGCGAGCACCAAGAGGAGGTTGCCCAGGAGCCACAGGAAGGATGGGAAGAGCAGATGCTAGTGGGAATACTTCAGTGCTGCAAATAGGAGCCTGGCTTCCCCTTCCAGGTTTTCGCCTTAGATCTTAGCATGCACTTTGTGACTATAATCTGTGGCTTTTTCCAACATTGATGGGTGTGCTAGAAGTATCCTCTAGCCACATCAACCATAGGGGAGGATGGGCTTCAAGCTTAGTGCTATCTCCTGCCAGATTGTACAGTGTAAAGTTCCCATAACCTCGTTTGACAGAAAAGAAAATAATCCATTTCAGTTGAAACACAGTTTGTCCTAGAAAAACAACAAAAACAAAAAAACTCTAATGCGTCCTATAAGATCAATATTAAGGCTTCCAGTCTGTGAAAAAGAGAGTCACCTTCTGCAGACATTTCTAAGAGCTGCATGGCAGGGGGGAACTTGTTCTGAAGTGGAGGAACTAACCAGTGGGATGTACCACAGCTGGATTCAATGCCAGATCACATATGCCTCCCACCTCACAGAAGGTACAAGGGACTTTTAAAAGGCTCAGGTTCTCCAGCAATCCCAAACTACTCATCCCAATCCTGAGAGTGCACCAGGCAGCGTCAAAACAAGAATGTCCTACACAAGCCCAGTCAGGCACGGGGAGGCACAAGGCTGCTGAGGGACTACTTTCTGTGGTGGGCAGCCCTGACCTTGCCATACTTCCCCAGCACCCTCAACTACAGAGCAATGAAATAGCTGGAAACTGAGCACTTCCAGCATCACTTCACTTCTCTAGGTCGCACTGCTGGAGATGGCAGAGGCATCCAGCCTCCCAACCTCACAGATGAAGGAAGGGCTTTAAGCAAGAACCAGCTGGAGTCAGGCATGGACACAGTCCTACAGAGCTAAGCTCTCTTCGTTTGGTGGATCTTTTCAGGCCTTCTGACCAGTTCCAGGGACTGTACTAACAGACAAGTGGTGCCCAATGTAGGGAAGGTTACATGCAATTTATGTTTTAATTTAGCGATAATCTACCTGCCCCCAGCAACAGATGCTCTAGTACTAATAGGAAAACAAGTTTATGCAAATCAAAATATTGTGGTTTTAATCACTTGATCCGATCTATTTACAAGCTGGGTTTATTATTTTCCGCTAATTGTGAGGCTGTGGATCCATCTGACTCTCTGAGGCAGGAGTGCCAGTTAAAGCACTCTTTCCCACCTCCACGCCTGTCACACAGCTCAGCTTCCCAGTCCTCTGCTGCTGCCCACGTGGTGTTTGCATGGTGATTTGTGTGGCCACATAGAGAAGCGGTCTGGGGAACTGATCCAGGGGGCTGGAGCTGAGAAGGAAGAACCTACATAGAAATACAAATGGGTTTTTTGTTTTCATCTTTATCAGTTCACCAATCTGATTCATCATGCACCTGCACAAACATTGATGCTAACACAACATAAGGGTGAGAATAACATGCAGCAGGGAACCAAGAGACTTAAGCAGTCCTGACAGTGCAAAACCACAGCCTGGGGATGGAAACAGAGATTGTCCATCTTTCTCACAAACGAGCATGTTTATACTGGGCGTCATGGTACAGCTCTCACAGTATTAATGGTAGTGTTTACTCCTGGCCAGAAGTGAATGAGGAAAACCATAAAATATGCTGTCCCATACTCAAGCCACCCAGCCTGGCATAGTGATGGCCCTTTGCTCCCAGTGCCTATCAACCCCATGCTAGTGAGGTTGTAAAGACACCTAACTTTTCACCTTCTTCCAAAGGAAGAGACAACTTCCCTCTGCAGCTCCTGTTGGCAGAGAGGATGGGAGAGAGGGCAGGACCATGGCCATGCTGTGGACAACACAGTCAAAGCCCCGTGCTGCTGGCAGCAAAGCTTGAGCAGTTCCACGTACTCTAGCTTGTTTTCTAAAAATCACCATGCCACCAGCTGATGAATAGTACCCTTCAGCAATTTCAGTATCAAATCCAGTGAGGCTGGACAGTTCTACAGGACTTAGACAAAAATGTACTTGAACATGTGTTTGAACACATTATGTATGTTACATAACTATAATAAAACACGGGAAAATAACTTCTCTGGGACACTTGTCAACTTCAGAAGAATATTCTAGGGAATTAAAAATAAAAACAAACCAACAAATGTATTCCTGGAAAACCAGGCTGGTACACTGTTCCGAGGTGGTGCAAATGCTCCCTGTTGTTTGAGAGAACTGTAAAGCGGCTGGAGACCCTGAGGGAATTGTCAGAGCCTGAAGCTGTTGAGCTTAGCCCAAGGGGAGGTCCTGGACCTCCCACCAGCCTGGCTGGGGTGTTCCCAACAGGGCCTTTCATTGATACAGAGACTGAGCAGTCATGCAGACAGTGGTATCAATCGTAGCTAATTCAGCTGAAAATGAGCCTTAGAAGAAAAATAAACAAACAAACAAGCAAGCAACAACAACGAAAAAAAAACCACAACCCAGCCACACAAAAGAAAACTAAAAATATCCCAAAAAACCCAAAAGCCTTTTCTCAATCAGTGACCTGACCTGCTGCCCAGTGTGTGGGGTGTTGCATATTTGGATTCTTAGTTATCCCATATTTAAATGATTCTGTTTACAGGATCATTTTTTAAGCATGTTTGTTTTGTATGATTGAAGCAAACAGTTTAAAGTACCAGAGGAAGACAACTGCAGTCTAACCATACGCACAGTGGAGCAAAACTGAAAGCATCATCTCCACTCCTTGTAGAGACTGAGGTACAGCTTTTACAGCAGGGATGGGACACCACTGCCAGGCAACTCTTCACTGACATCACATCCACAGTAGCAGCAGCGGTGGCAGTGCTTGTTACGGGCTCCCGGTGCATACACAACTGCTGCGTTCTGAACCTGTGTCCTGCCCAAGGCAGAGAGCCAGCCACCCAGCTCCCCATGCCTGGAGCTGCCCTGCCCACGCTGCAAGCACAGCAAACTCATGTGTGTTAGCAGCTTTTCTCACAGACAAATTGAAACGGTATGAATTCAAACAGGTAGCCTTCCAAGATCACATACTAAAGCTACGAACGTCTGCCAACTGCAGCACCTTTCTGGAGCGTGCCATTGGTCTCTCACTCAACTTGCCTAAAAGGAAAGTGGCAGTAACTGCTGGTCGTCAAAACTTCTAAGCCTTTAATTTATCAAGATTAAAGTCAATTAACCAAAACCCAAGAGACCAATGTTGGATTATATATAAAAAGAACATTTTAAAACATATTTTGTCATGTTATGCTTTTAACTTTAATTGCAATATGGGATGTGTGTTTGACACCTATTTTTTAGCGTTCGAAAAATATTTCGGTTGCTAGCTCTTTGCCATCTGTTTCCTATCATTATTTCATTAAAATAGTTTTAATTTCTCTCAGAGTGGAAAAGTAAGATTGTTTTCTGGGTGACTAGATTGTTATCTCCTTTGCTTAAATAACATCATGACAGCTTTTTTTAAATTTAATTTTTAAAGAGACACACGCACCTCCCCCCAACTCCCCCCAGCAAGGGCTAACAAAGCAACCTAGTTCAAACCCAGCCAAATACATGCCCTTCTCTCCACCTGTCAAACACGCTTCTCCCAAGTCTCTGAGGAAACGCAATAAAATAACTCATCAGCTACAAAAAGCATGGGGATTTTCCTCCCAGGAAGAGAAAACTCATACTTGAATACATCTTGGATGAAAACCAATGTCCAGCGTAGAACACGCACCTTACACCATGCAAAACACTTATCGTTCCCAGTCAAAATACTAGAGCCCAAAAGCTTATACCACCATGATTACCCGTTCAGGGGCAAAGTCACCCACATACAAGGAAGAGGTGGTTTCTGAGCAGTTATCAGCAACGAGCACAATAATTCTTACCTGGAAAATGCTGTTTGCAGCTGCTCACCGATTTGTCAGCACACATGCTGCTCTCGCCTCATGATTTATGATGCTCTCTCCAGCACTGAGACTTCTATTACTGTCCTCGTTTATTGCCTGCAGCTGTCATTCTCACCAACAATTCTACAGTTGTTTGTAGGTGAGGTATCAAAGGTATTTAGTGTGCACATAGAGATGTAATTTTAATCAAACCTACTCACAGGCAGTATTTAAATGTTAGAAAGACTGCACAGAGTGCAGCAATTAATGTGGACTTGACCAACCAAAATTATGACAGCCAGAAACGTTTACTCGTAAATGCCTCAGAAGGATGGATGTCCAACAGGCCTGGGAACACCTGCTGATTTGTAAATGAAGATTAAAAATAGTATCCATAGATCACAATGCCTTCCGACAGATATTTGAATGCACAATAAATATATTAACACAAATTCAGCATTTTCACTTTCTGTGGCCAAAATGGCAGTAAATCCAGCTACACCTTTCTCACCACGTATTTTTCCCAGCTAGCTATTTTCCCCTTAGACTAGCCAGGTTTTCCAGCATCTCCTAAAAATGTGCTGAAGCTGCCCGTTTTAAAATAACAGCAGTGGAGCGGGAAGCAGATTTTTACATCCAACAATTCCATTTTTAAAAACTGTGTTGTTTTCCAGACATTAAAATTTTGTAAATTGAAACGTTCTGACCCACTGCAGTCTTATTTAGCTTCGTGAGGAGTCACAAGATGCTTCATGATTTGAAAACCAGGCAAGCAGCATTACTAAGCATGACTACCAACCACACCACGCTGCTTTGAGAGAGGGTGGCAAACAGCCTCTGGG
Organism: Actenoides lindsayi; assembly: GCA_025331215.1. NCBI lineage: Eukaryota > Metazoa > Chordata > Aves > Coraciiformes > Alcedinidae > Actenoides > Actenoides lindsayi. Next base: position 172,024 of record WTSP01010564.1, read on the forward strand.
TGTAAACTTGACCTTCCCCCACCAAACGTGGCATGAAAGTGCAACAGAAAGTTAAAAAGGAGTCCTGGAGCTAAACCTAATACTACTTCCACGTGTACTCTGAAGCTCCAACTCCTTAAGTCAACTGATTTTAACAGCATCTCTGTTTATTTAATGAGTTTCTAGTGCCAGTGATTCAGAACGAAACTTGAAAATATGAACTCTAAACACACGCCAAAAGGCAGAGTTTGCAAAAGAATGCAAATTTATTATTATTTAAAATTATTCTATAGGCCTGGCTTCTGGTGTCCAAGTATTTTAAAGTTGGCAATCTTAAATTAGTCTAATCAGTACTCCATGCACCAAAACCCAATTTCTGTATTCTAAGTTCTTTTATTCAACACCATCCACACTGCACAGCTTAAAAATGGCACTCAAGGCAAAAACAATCATGAACTTATAATCAAAAGGCAACCTCAAGGCCACCACTGTCATAGTCAAGCTTTACTTAGAGCTGAACAGATAGCATCAAAATATAAACTACAAATTAAACACCAAACTCTCTAAGTAGAAAAATGACGATGTATTTTGCTCTGTTGTGATAAAGTATCAAAGAACCTCTGGTGTTGGAAAGTTGTTAATAACTGCAGTGTATACAGATATCGATTAATCCTATTATCTCTCCATGTTGCAGTCCCTTCAACCAAAATGATGGGGTCACATTGAGAGAAGTGTGCCGAAGTGAGCAGTCGCTAACTGTGAGCCCACATTAAACCATTAGTTGGTGTGCAACAGCCTGCTTTCAGATTAAGAAATAAAATCTGCTTTTAAATAGAACACTAATTGGAGCACATTTCAGAGTTCAAGAATATACGACCTTCCAACTATTCTGAGGATGCATTTCAGTCATTTAAATCCATAATATACCATTTGTCTTCCTATAACATTTATTAGGAAAAGAGGTCTGAGTTGGTTGTATGCACTTCATTAGGGGAAAAAAATATCCACAATGTAAAAGCTGAACTCACCTATGGGTTTTGGTTTGATTTTTTTTTTTATTTCAGCTTTTACTCTATCCCCTGACCCCTTTCATATATGTAACTGCAGAATGTGTATATTTGGGTAGAAATAACCTATCTATAGAGAGTACACGCAGTATGTGCTTTGCATATGTTAGCTTTGATCACAGAGAAAATATTTTCAGTTTAACTAAGTTGCTCTACTCCTCTGCTATGAAAAGTCCATCCAAATAGAAAAGTTGGATCCAACTACCTGGCACTCACCTGATGCGACTGCAATGCACAGATGTCTCTAGAATTCAGAGACAGAAGATCCTTACTGTTGAAAGCATCCCTGAGATTCCTCATTCTGGTCACTCAGGAATTGGGGAATTAAAATTAAAATAAATAAATAAACTATAAAAACCCAGCAAAATCAAACAAACAAGCAAAAAACCCCATGCCAACATGGCATACAAAACCCTCATGCAATCAAAACCTTGACATTTCTTCCGTCAATCATTATCACATTTTTCTGAATATTGGACAATAAAATATTTTACTGGCAACAGGGAAGAAAAAAAATAAAAAAATAAGTCTTTTTTTCCAAACCTAACACAGCTGAGAGGATATTTAAACTGTAATTGTTTTTAGATTCAAACACAGATTCGCATCCTATCCTCAGATGATGTCTTTAGGATCTGAGCACTCATGCGTATAGATATGGTTCTTCACTGACAAACAACCTGACTCCTCTACTTGTGCAACTTGCATTACTCATAGGAAATCCTTGGCAGAGGCAGGCCAACATATGTTAATTACCGGGTTGCATTATAATAGGTCTAACATCTTGTTTCCCATCCAGGGTTTTAAAATAAATGGAAACAACAGTCTCTTTGGATACAAAAGTACGTATTTTTGTATCTCGGGCTAAAAATACTCTACGTTAAAAACACAAATACATCAACTGCCAGAGAATTCCTGCCTCTCCAGTGTTTCTTTTGGGGTTTTTATCCTTATTAAAGAAAGAAGCCAGGCAATCTTTAACAGAGGTTGGCATATGTGCATTCATCTTTCATTTCCTACAAATTATCCTTAAGTCAGCTGTAACACTGAAAAGGGGAGCTTGACTCCACATTCTTTTGTTTCTTCTTTATCAGGTAAAGTTGGCTACCCACTTCTACAGCAAAATAAAGCGTAAATTCATGAATGCTGAGGAGTGCAAATAGAGCAAAGATAAAAATATATTTTTCAAATGACAGGAGATACGCACTATGTTTCTTCATTTTATGATTTAATACTCTGGGATATTGCTAGGGCAAGATGCTGGCAACATTACAAGTATTTTTGATTTACATTTCTTTGTATTGAGAAAGAGGCATTGAGGGCCATAGCTGCAATTTCAGACAAAGGACTCCACGCTGACATGCTGTTTCTTGTTGGGTGACCAAATTCAAAGTTTTAAATCTGAATTTCAAATCCTATGACACCATAAAACAGAATGCCAGAAGCATTAGAAGTTTCATTTGAATTTTCAAAACACTAATATTGTATAAAACAGGCACTGGTTTTGCAAAAAGTTCACGCGTTGAATAAATAATTTATACATGCATTTAGGATGCAAAACCTTTTAGGATACAGCAAAAACGCTGTCTCAGAATTTTTCAAGTGATTAAACAAATTTAATGACAGAACTATCATGCAACTGTCACGAGAAACCATCCTCTCAGCCTTCCCACCCCAAGACTCCCTGCACTGGGTACTGGTTCTGGCTCCTGAAGGTTGAGCACCGGCCAGAAGCAGACAGATGGTGGCCAATAAGGAAATTATCACGCCATCGTAGTCACCATGGCAGAGCCTGGACACCACACAATAGCAGCCTGGCTATCATCTACTTTACCCCTCATTTCAGCTCGTTAATAAGTTTACCCTCATATGTCTAATGTTTCCAGCTATAGGGCAAAAACACGAGGGCTGTATTAGGCGTGCCAGTCTGGTGTCACGTGGGGCTTGCAAGGATCCACCACAGCCATGCACAGCACCAAAGCCAGGTATCCAAAGATAACAAACTGATGCGCGAAACCCAGTGTGCTAACCACCGCTCACTGGGAGAAGTTATGCTCTGAGTTAGCTGAGAGGAAACACACCAAACTTCTCCAAATGGATGTTCAACATACTAGATTAGTTAACAAAAGAAACTTCAACAGACGAATCCTAAATTTCGTATGTATTTTTTATTTATTGAGAGACAAGAGGACCTTGGTATTTTGCTTAACAAGCACAGCCCAGAATGTAAGGTGCCTGCTTCCCTCAGTCAACACACCTCAAGCCCAGGCTCTGAGCCCTCCAGCAGCCACCTCCTCCTCCACTGCCCCGCAGACCCCACACCTTCCAGGCACCTGTCAACTGATTACAAGGAACAATCTGCCATGATACAGGTAGAACGAATGCTACTGCAAATACTTTCAGAACCCGTTTTACACATCAAGGGTCTAAACTGCTAAACGCCCACCGCACCGTCCTCTGCCAAGCCTCTGCAGCAAGAGCCACCACTTTGCCCAAGCCTGTGCAGTGCCAAGTGCCATCTGGTCTGCTCCTTGGGGGGGCCTTTCTGCTCTCTGAACTTGCACTGCTCGAGTCAGCGTCACCGGCAGCGGTACCCATCACCTCTGTGCTCCCTGCTGCACAGGCATCGGAGGGGAGGGCAATTTCATGTGAACGCTTTAAAATATTTATCTTGCGTCCTGTTGCTAATTCCTTCTGAAGTATAAACAAGGTCTGAATGGCCTTCCTTTTATTTGTCAGTCATACCCGAGGATCACTCGGTATGCAAGGTTTGGTCTTGAAGGGATGCGTTTATAGTGCTCGGACGAGTTTAAGTATGACACCTTTCATGTATAAGCAATATCTTCGCTAAACACCAGGATTAAGTATTTGTTATTAAAAAACATTTCAAAGGCTCCCCTGGATTTATTCTGCACTCTGTCTCTTGCAGGTCACTAACAGCTGCTGTCATACTTTTGCTGGTCCTTTAGTAAAGAATAACAAGGCCAACTGAAATGCAGCTTCAGAGTTACACGTAAACAAACGGGTGCCCACTAAAGAGGTGGGACTTTACTCATCTGGGTTTTGAAGCCCTTATGGCTATTCACCTTTCCTGGACCCTGCTGCCACAGGACCTGCCATGGAGTCCAGAGCAGCTGGGCCACAGTCCCCCCCCAGTTTCTCCTTCCAGTCCCACCCCAAAGCAGCTGGGGATAGGGGTGAAAGCCAGTGCCGAGCCTTTCCCTCCAAGGGGTCCCTGAAGCAGCATGAATTACTGCAGTAGAAGCAGGTCCAGCGCCAGAGCCACAGCCTGAGCAAACTCGAGGGCAGATGACCAGGAAAGGACCCACCATCTGCACACTTACGCTGTCAAAAAGCTGTGGGGAGAGAATGTGAGCTCACATGTTTTAACTCGCAAGGCTGCTTAAACCAGGTCTTAGAAGGCTCTGCTAGTGACCCAAAATAACTTCTCCTTACATAATACTGTTATGATTTTAACGTGTGAGATGTCAGAGTTTTACGGTGCCAAAGGCCAAAGCTATGCTTTCGTTTGGAAAGCTAGTAGGCTCCCATGTCTAATGGCATCAAACTCCAGCTGGACTGCAACCCTATACTGTCTGAAACGGTGATGGAAATCTGGGGGAAAATCTCGTACATGAGAGGAAGAAAGGAAGAGACTGAAGTATAGTTCCTGAAACAAATTTCTTAAAGAAGGACTGGTAGCTGCTTTAAGTCTTGCCAGGTGAGACATATCAGAGTAGATCTCTCAGAAGCAAGAAAGAAGGGACTTGTGAATGGCATGACACTGAACATTAGTTTGTAGGGAAACAGCCTTGCTAATGCAATACATGTTGAATTCACATTTTCAGTCACAACTTTCTGTGATCCCACTGCTAAGAAAAGGGTTAAAAAAGCTTTAAACAAACACAGAATTTACAAGAAGGATGCCAAGAGATTGGGTAGACTGCCTGAGAACCATATCATTCTTCTTCCCCCCTGCAAACCTGTGGGTTAATAAACACTTCCCTCTCTCGTATATAGATAGATAAACAAACTGCTCTTCAAAGAATTCAATGTCAAAGTCTCTAAAATAGCTTTTCAAAGCTTTTATGCTGCTTTTTTTGGGGGGGAGGGAGGGATATAACAAAATGGGTCTTCTGTTGACCTGTGAATATGTTATAGTCTTAACATGAAAAAGTGACAGTGCTTGTTGTCAAACTACTCTAGCTGTAGGAACCTGCATTTTTGCAATGTATTTCAAGCAAAAACAGTCTCTAAGAAAATTGTCTTGTTTATAAGGGTTTTTTTGTCATTTACAACAGCCAAAATCTTTGAGAGACGTGTAATGCTAAGGAAGACTAAGGTTTATGATAAAGCAATAATATGTAAGGTATCTCTTATTTTCAAACCATCTACAAAAGCAACCCATCTTCTGACTGCACAAACGCAAGTACTGCTCAAACTGGATATAGGGACAGCACATTGACAAGTTTATTTTGCTTCCTTGGGAAAGTGGCTGTAGTTGGTGAGGTGGGGGTCCTGCAACTGAATACAGGAGCCTTTCCTCATGGTCACTCAACTCTTTTGCGGTAGGTTTAGGGTTTTGCTTTTTTCCATCCCCCATCACACTCTCCCATTTCTAAAATAATCAAAAGCAGATGGTAACCTTTGAGCTGGAGGATGCCCATCTACCAGGTGGGTGTTGAACCACAACGGTATCCAAGAAAACAGTACAGAGGAAGGATCTAAGCTTCAGTGATATGCAAAAGAAAAGTTGCAAAAACTCCTTACTAGCTTAAGACAACTTCTACCTTTGGTGATGTAGGAATCATGATTAGACGAGGGAAGTGCCCCCTTCTCAGCATCAGTGAGAGACCAGGCGATTGTCAGGGAAGTCCAATTTTGAACCTTTTCAGGTGCCAGCTGCCCACCAGTAATTCAGCCTCAGTATTGCCCTACACTGTTCCTCCATCCCACAATGCCCTTATTTACAGAATAAGCCTGCATTTGATCAGTTCATCGGGTTTTGGAATGGGTGTTCAAAAACAAGAGCAAAAGAGAAACCTGCACTTCATAGTTTACTGATGGACGTACAGGAGGTGTTTGTTTCAGGGCAGCTTAAAAGGCTCCGCTGTTCTCAGACAGAATCAGGAATACAGCCAAGAAACAAGCAGATATTCATCAAGAAAACTGTTTTTGCTAGTAAATAGCCAACTGAAGCTCCTAGTATTCTGTCATATATCTATGTCACCGTAGCCCCAATAAATAAACCCTTCTGATTAGTTATGAGAGTACCTAGAAATCTCCCAGAGACAGGTATCATTTGCTTTGCTAGCCAGTCCGTCATTGTAGCCCTGAAGTCTCAAAGGAATTAAAAAAATTAAATAGATCCACATTTGTGCATTAGACCGCTCAATTAGCATTCTCTAGTTAATCCTACCCTGAACAAGCTGACTACCAAACTAAGTCACCATAAGAGTTTACCAAAGAGCCAAGAACATCAGAACAGGGGAAAAAAAAAAAAAACCAAAACCAAATGAAGACAGCAAACAATTCCCACGCTGGCTTTGCATGACATTATCAGACACACAAAGTCTGTGGCTTTCATTCTCATGCTATCTTTGGTGACATATATATATAATCTATAGGTTGGAGTTGTTCCCCTTTCCAAAGTCAGGCCCACAAAAATAAAATGAAATAAAAGCTTACAGTAACTACTCTGTGCTTGCAGCCAATACTGACTACCAAGCAGACACCACCACTACCTACAGATCAGGCAGCCAGAGGATTGCCTGCATAGGTCTCATAGGACTGAAAAAAGAATGTCTTAGCATGAAGACATCAGTTTTATAAATCAGCTCTTCACTATCCCCTGACATATGTATATGAAGTCAGGAAAAAAAAACAAACACACAAAAACACACACACACGCCCCCCCAAAAAAAACCAAATCCAAAAATCCCACAAACAAAAACAAAACAAAAAAAGCCCACAACACAAATAACAAACTCCTTATGAAGACAAACAATGAGCAATAGAAGAAATTCAAATCCACGGTTTTATGAAATTTCCCCAGGTTTGTACCATTATGCTTATTAATGGCTTTTGAATGATTTCTTTTCCTCCTTTCTCCCTTGTGCTGAGCCAATAGCCTTCCTGCTTGACTTTGGGAATAAATTCAAAGCTGCTCTGCAGAGTCAAAACAAATGCTGGATTACCGACCAAGGGATATGCTTCCTACATTTATCTTAATGGAATGTTAATGTGATAGCTTGTATGTAACTACCTCAATATTAATACACCAGACAAAACACAAACCAACTCAACGTATTGAGTTATCTGTGGAAAGAAGTTGCTTTTTCAGCTTAGATATTTCATAAGATCATAAAGCTTACATAAAAAAGTATCACGCCTTCCCCACTGGAAGGGACTGGGTTTGGCTGTTCCAGGATTCAATACAGGAATACAAATTACTTCTTCGATCCTCTGCTACAGGTCTAAAAAGTATAAGCAACTCAAGGGAAACTATAGGTAGCCCAGATCAAATGACCACCTAATGCGGGTCCTTCGGCAAGGGCAGTGTTTTTTGTAAGAATGAGTCATCCCCTGCGGAGTAACAACTTCTGTTGACACTGAGATGGAAAGTGATTTTGCCTGCCTAAGAACAACTTCTTTTTTTTTTTTTCTACTAGATACATAATAGCCATAGAAATTTGCCCTGTTTCATAAAGGGAAGGGTAGAGGCACTGCACTGAAGCTGGCAAACCCTCACTCTTGCAGACAATGTAAACTTCAGTGTATCTTATACTATTGGAACCAAAAATAACATGTAACAAGTTTAAGACCATCTCCTACTCTGATAATACGCTACTGCCTCCAACAGTCAAGCTGTGGATATCCATTACAACCCATTGCCTGGACACTACTCTTACAGCCTGTATCACCTTGAAAACATTCTAACAATATCCAAGCTGAATGCTAATGATCACGTGAAACCCAACGGAAATAAACATTGAAAATGGCTACATAAGAAGTTTTTGCTTTTCGAAAAAGAAGTGGGGAAAAAATAAATCAATATGACAAAGCAACATTCTGATTTACAAACATTTTGGTTTTAAGCCAAAGACACTGTTTTAAAGCGGAAATTATTTCTGATACCACTGACAGCCTCAACTTACCAGCAGGAAAGCTTACCTTCACCTGAAATTCACTGAAAGGAAAACGTACAGTATCTGAGCAGGAGCTGTATCAGTGCCTATCTGTGGTGGTCTGTATCTATGCATCTATGTTCACTGTGCTTTCCCTTACAACACACCTAAGCAGACAAAAAGGGCTTGGGTTCCTCATCTCACAACAGTCAGTTGACAAGAACAAGCATAAACCAACTCTCAACTCCTCAGCAATATTCTTCCTGCTTTCCTGTAACACGGGATAGGATTTCACAAAAATTGGTCTAACTAGGAGTGAACAAATCAGCCAATTGCATAGTGGTCAACTCTGTTACCGCAGGCATTAGCTGCAGTCCTACTTATTTATGAGGAAAAGGCTGCCCAGGTAAAGCCATAACAATCCCAGCTCGCTCCTCTGCAGCTTTTGATCACCCACGTTGTTCCAGCAGCATGGCAGGCACCACGAGCTCCTGGCCAGCCACTACATCTATTTCTCATAGTAATGTTTTCTCCTACGTGACTGGAAAAAGGCTGGATTCCGTTGTCCTGAAGCCTATCAAGAACACTGTAGAAGGCAAAAGGAATTCCAACTTTGTTTCCTTTCTGGGGATCTATTTTTCTTTCTTTTCAGGAGAGAAACCAGGCTTTCCAGCCTGCTAGCACAAACATCAAGCTGTTAAAAATCAGCCAACATCTTCAACTATATTATCAGTGACAGAACTGCCGTCTATGGGGGTGTGTGGGGGTGTGTGTGTGTGTTGTTTTTCAGTTGGGTTTTTTTTTGACACAAAACCTTTGGAGCCTATAAAAGTCAAAGTTATTTGGGGTAAAGGGCAAGCAACTCCCAAGAAAAGTTATGAATGAAAATGTGCTACAAAGCCTCTCCTTTCCACCCCCTGTAAATAGTGTTGATCAGGACAAATCTTCAAGATGCTGCAGAAACTCATCTATTATCATTTGAGGGTTTCTTAAAATACTCTAAAACCAGAACTGTATGGCACATTAAGATTGCAGTTTTATTTCATCTCAGCACAAAACACTCTCTGTATATACACACAGCAACTCACTTCTTTCCCGAGACAAAGTTTTCATTGATCCTTTGCCACCGACTCAATTATTGTTTCTAAACATGATCAAGGTTTAAGGTACTGTGGACTGTAAACAACGTAAACAAAAAAAAGCATCTGTCCGTGTTGACATGAACATCGTCAGGTTAGGTACCTATATTGACTGGTTCTGAGGATGCTCATTTTGAATTCTGAAAGCCCAAAGTAAATTTAAACTACAGTTTACAGAATAATCTTTAAATCAGACACCTTTTGAGGTGGTGTTACGTTCAACAGATAAAAATCACCATCTGTCAATTAAATCCCAAGATATTTTTCACTGTTTTAAAACATGAACCTAAAGACTTACACACACACACCAAAAAAAAAAAAAAAACAAAACCAAACCACTTAAAATTTCCTTGTCCTCAGACCCATGGGGAAGCATAATGCTCTTTTTGTAATTTGGCAATTATAAGCACATGTGAAAAAAAGCAGCAATCAAGACATTTTAAGATGACATTTAAAAAGATAAAAAGAAGAAAGGTCCTTGACTTTGCAATATTTAGAGGATTTCAAGTCATGTTTTCCATAGCCTCATTTTAAAAATAAGCGGCCTTTTCTTTCTCCTCCCCCCCCCCCCTCCAAACTCCAAGGAAAACAGCCACCAAATGCACTCAACTAGCCTCAAAGTCACACGTGCTCCATTGCAGATCTTGCTTTCAATGTGTCTTTTGTTTGATGGCTGGTGTTTCAACATCCTCAAGTTGAACAGAAAAAGGTCAGAGTGAGTCTTCTGGCATTCACAGACCTGCACCAGGCCCTGCCAAGAGAAGATTGATGCCACAGTACATTTCCCCCAGTCGAGAGAAGGAAGCGGAGGTTTGAACCCATAACCAACTATGTTCCTTAGAGTGATCCTTCTCTCAGAGACCGTCAGCGGTATTTAGCTTTGCTATATCCGTCTGGGAAACTTTGCTGCTGCTGCTAGTAACACTTTTTAGTTAGAGTTTTTCTTGCCACCACGCCACATTACTGCCCCAGTATCGTGACCTGAACAAGTTCCCACCAGTAAGAGATTTTAGTCACACATCTTTCCCGTGCCCTCTCCCCCACCCCTTGTTTTGCTTCACCTCTCAGTTATCCCTGGTGCCCTTACGCCTGTCGCCCTCGCCTTCGCTCCCCTGCCTGGGCAGGAAAGGCTGCACCATTAACCTTCCAGTGCGCAAGGCCAAGGTCCATATTGCAGCTAAAGAGAAGCTGTTGCTAAAGATTCCTTAAAAGCTTTGGCACTTCAAGGCAGTTGGAACTACTCAACCAGAGCTGGGAGCCAAAGCTTCGCCACAGCATTAATGGGCTTTTGCCCTTTTAAAATTTATAAGCCTGTCGCCTTTCTGATGCGCGCAGTTTTATTCAGAGCCCTAAATGGCCATTTCATATTTAAAAGAAAGCTTGCATAGGTAGCACCCTAAAACTACCCCAGGTCATTCATCTCCCCAGCTCTCCTACAGTCTCTTAGGAAACCTTTGATAGAGCATTTGTTCAGGCTGCCAAGTTAAATCCTCTTCTCTCATGTCAACGCATTGAAAAAAAAGCATCAGAACACCAGCTTCGCTCAGGCCTGCTGAAGTAAATGGAGAAAACCAATTCCTCTGGCACTACAGAGCCATTAAGCCGTTTGCAGATTATTAACCGAAGCACAAAAATATACACCGTGCACAATCGGACGGCGACGCAGCGCTATTCCTTAAGCCCGCTTCAGTCTCAACAAACCGCCTATACGGCTGCAATTTGTAATCATTTGTGCAGCTGCCGTAACTGTTAGCGGGACCCCGACAACCCCAGACAAAAGCCGTTTCGCCGCGATGCGGGGGTCACGCTTTCACCGCCGGGCACAGTTCACCTTTCATAAATATGGTAATGGGGGGTTGCACTTGCAGGAGAAAAGCCGAGCCGCCTCCCCGCTCCGCCGCCCCTAATCGCAGCCTCCAAGGTAGCACCGAAATTAAACTTCACACGTGCAAAACAAAGTTTACAGTCTAAAAAAAAAAAAAAAAAAAACCGGTTATAGAAAAAACTTCCTCCCCCTGCCTTTAGGCTGCCTTACTCCGTCCCCGCTACCCAGCCGGCCCAGAGCGCTATCCCGAGCGACACGGGGGGGCCGGAGGAGGGGGGGGGGGGGAATAAAAGCGTGGCTGGATGGCTCCTATTTTTATGTTTACATTCCTGAAGTGTCTTTTAACTGACTGCCATTCCCCCTCTCCCTGCGAGCAGCTCCGCCATCCGTCCCTGGAAGCGCTTCCCCTGCTCCCCTCGCACAAAGGCGGGCAGGCGACTGGCGACGAGTGGCTACC